>OU015490.1:169901974-169991974 GCA_907164885.2 Dolomedes plantarius
AGGTGGAGAATGTGCTGGAATCGAAGACAGGCATTTTGCAGGTATGTGTTCTCAAATGAAAAGTTCGATGTTTTGTTAGTGAGGTAAGTCACACAAGCTGCTTTCTTTGTAGGCAAGATGTTCAAAAATGATAGTTTGACTTTAAGAGCAATCATGGCTAAAGAGAGATCGTAAATGAAGTAATTTACAAATTTAAAGTTTTCAAGCATCGGTAGATGTACACTTGTTTTATAAAGGTATGCAGTAAAACTTCTAGCAATGTTGTGTATTGGCAAGAGGTTACACCGCAAGTGCTGGAGAACACTTGGCGAGAACTTGAGTTCTGTTTCGATGTGTTAAGTGCCACAAAAGTTAAAACTTTTACAGTTGTACTTCACGAATATGTTATACTGTTTTTCATGTTTTTAAACCAAAAGTTATGAGGTAAGGAAAACCCGACAATAATGTATGGAAACCCTGTATATCATTAAAAATGTACAATATAAAGGATTTAATATGTTGTATAGCTTTCGTGCCAAGTATGAAATCATTGTATTATTATCCAAAGCATTTTCTCTGCTAATTTCCCTGCACTTTGTCTGTATAAAGAACTTTAACACACTAGAATAGGACTGATTTTATATGCGTTGGTTTGTGACGTAAAATGCTGAAAAACAAAAGTAAAGTGAGAAAAAATTGCATAGAACGGACCCTAATTAACAGGACTGCATACAACTGCCATTACAGGAAAAGTACACAGAAGAATGCCACCGTCACAAGTTCTATGACAAAGCCAAAACGTAATTTCATGGTTTCTGGGTACACTGGTATCTTTGTACAAGTATAGTACGACTGCATATTCGAGTTTTGCACGAATTATGATGCTTTTGGATGAACGAATGTGTTGCTCATTAATCATTAGAATTCCTCAGATTCTGTGACTGCAGTTTTAGGATAACATGATCTGACCATACTTTTTATTTCTCTGAAAAACACTCAAAATTTAGCTCCCAAATGATAGCACGGCTGTCCTGTTTGTTACCGGCATATGAGCTGTAGCTGAAACCGCGATTGCTCTGTCAGAATCCTCGATTCAGTAAATTATAATCAAGAAACGCAACCAAAGTTTGTTGTTGTTGTTGTTTCTAATGCCCCCTGGGCGGAACTTCCAGACCAGGTCCATACAGTCTTGGCAGATGTGTGAGGCTCCGGTTTATATATCACGACCAGGGTCGGAGTTCGTCTTAACTAGTTGCCACCTCAAATTTGACCGAGAGCCCCCAGGGGCCATATCTGGGGGAGGATCTGACCCTCTCCCACCCTCTCTGATTTCATAGAGGGAGTTTCGGTCTACGAATTTAATGTGCCCATATCCGGGCTAGACGAGGAGGCATTTAATGGCGTGTGTTGAGATTAGATTTGAGCACCCTCAGCACCGAAAACCGACGCGCTACCACAAGGTCATTTCGAGCCCCTTCTGAGTTTGTTGAATCTTAAATGGTGCATTTTACTCACCCTTAACCGGATTCATTTCTCCCTCTTTATTCCAGGTGAAAATGAACGAAACGCGGGAGATGTTAAATTCTTTTGTAGCCTCTCAGAAGGATAACGAGAATGTCCTTAGAGAGAACATATCGTCATCAACTGAAAAGCTGAGGCATTTGAACGACAGCCTATCATCCAGATTTGAGGGTTTGGCAATGAAAATGAGGTAAAACAGGTCATTTATATATCAATAGTACAAGCGCTGCGGCATGAATAACGAATGCATTTTAAATTCTCATTAATGTACAGATCTTTTTTGATTTTACGAAGTTTAACTCGATCGAATGGCAACGAATAGTAGAGCTGTCATGTACAAGGTTTTGCACTTTAAGAAAAAAAATATTTTGAGGAATAAAACTATCTGGACTGAAATCTCTGCAAGTAAATCATTCGTTTTAGAATCACGTATGGGTAATTTTTAAAGTTTAGTTCTTAAAACTTGCGTTTCCGTTTTAACGAGCATTTCAGAGAAGATATAGTTTTCAGTGTTCTTAAATGGGGCAAATTATTTTCATTTTTACAGTTGCTGTTCTTAAACATTGTCGTTATAATTTCTAAAAACGATTTCTAAATCGTGTGTAATATTCAAATAGTACGAATCGCTCGTACCATCCTCAGAGCACTCTGTTCGCTTTCTTCCTCCCTAAACACCTCGTGCCGGTGAAGAACAGATAGTGCGATGTGGCAACGGAATCAACTTGCAGTCCGAACAAAGCTTACAACTACGCATTAAATCAGGGGTCCCCAACCTTTTTGAACCTAAGAGCACATTCTAGAATGCCGGTCGGACGGCGGGCACCATTTATTTTTTCAAGGGGAATTTGTAGTTGGACTTAATAATACATACACATAATGTACAAAAATATCGATTTAATTCCAAAAATATAATGTAACATAAAAAAATTCATTAATATTCTTGTGCAGAATAAATGATTACTAAATAATGCATACAAAATCTACAAAGTATAAAAATTCTTTATAAAAAATATAAATCTCAAAGTCAATGTGATTTTTGGCATTGCATTTCATTGGCCATTGGTTTGTAATTAGGAGAGTATGATTATATTCCTGCTCGTAAGCTATCGTCAAGGTGTTCATCTGTAAGTCATGATCTGTACTGCGATTTTATGATATTCACTGTACAAAAGGACGACGCCATCCTGGAAAGGCTTTTTTTTTTCTTTGCGAGTATGTGAGAAAATTTTAAAGAAGCAATAGTGGCATTTTAAGATCTTAACAGAGGCCTAATGAAAACTGATTGTTGAGCGGACAGATTCGATTTTAGCTGATCTATTTTCTTATTTCAGATTTAAGTGAATAGTTCGTATTAAAAGTAGCCTGGATTGTCAGGAAATGACATTCAACATTATATTTGTTCGGCGGTGCCGCACCCAGGATTTTTTATTGAGAGGGGGGGGGGCGAGATGAACAGATAAAAATATTTATAATGCATGGGCGGGGGGGTCCGAGATGAACAGATAAAGATATTTATAATGCAAAATCAATATTCATAATGCAATTTCTATTTCTTTAGGGGAGCCAGGGCCCTTGGCCATCCCTTGGGTGCGCCAATGTTGTTCGGCACCTCGACGCTATTTCCTTAAAACAAACAAATACATTCGTCTCTTAAATTGACGAAGCAATATGAATCCTCCATTCAGTATTAAAGTTACAGGTCCGTTGTCGTTTACCTAATCCACTCATTTTGGGGTAAAAGTAACGAAGTATTTAAAAACAACGAAGGAGGAAACACAATATACAAAAAATATGAGCATACATTTATGAATAAATAAGGTAAGTTGGGGTAACTGGGCCATAGATTTACAACTTTTTTATATATTATATTTTTAACACATTAAAATTATACTAATATGTATAATTTTCAAAAATCTTTGTATTACATGTACTTTAGTAAGTCTTAGGGAGTATGTTTAAGCTATGATATTGGTTTTTATTATATATATATATATATATATATATATATATATATATATATATATATGTATATATATATATATATATATATGTATATATATATATATATAATATATAAATACTGTATATATTTTTAAATACAGGTGGGCCCAGTTCCTCTGATAATTGGGGTAACTGGACCACCCAGGTCTATATCTCATAATAAAGAACAGAATCTGAGACTGGGTAAATAGGTCCCATGCTTGTATATCTAGAAAAAAAATTGTACCCCCATTTAAAAATAATTTTTCAAAGCAATTACCAATGTTGCAAGATGATTGTTGCGGATACCGGGAAAAAAAAATTGATTGAAAAACACAATGTAATTGACTATAAACACATTTTCAGAAGTACAAACATAATTTCTAACTTAGTAAGCAGCTGTAATGGCCTTTTCTGTTGAAAAATGTAATATTAATTTGAGTTTAACAAGCCCTGAGTTAGTTAATGAGTTAATAGGAAATTAATGTGTCACTTGCAAAAAAAGGTTTTTTGTAAGTGACACATTAATTAACTTAACCATTTGTAAGCTTAAGTGAAAAAGAACACAAATGAGTGACTTAACTACTTATTTTATAATAGTTAAACTTACTCATACTCAAATATTTTCATACTCAATATTTCTATGTAAATATGACGCAAATCTTGGGTGAGTTGTAAGAAAAAAAAGAAAACATGTTTGAACTCTCACAAGCTTTAAAATTATAAATTTTTCCAACAACATTCTATCTATAAAGGCCTATGTCTTGATTGACTTTATTGCAACTTATTAACATAACTTAATTAGTTCAGTTACTTAGGTTGGGTTAGTGGTAGTTAATATAAGCGTAAGTGGATCAGTGTGCGGTAACTGGGCCGTACTTGGACCCAGTTACCCTGAAGGTATGGCCCAGTTACCCCAAATCACTAAAACTGATGGGTAACTGGGTCATACCCCTCCACAGACCTTTAACTTTCAGGATAAGTTAAAACACTACACAGAAGGCTATTTTGATATTAACTGAGCTAAAAATTCCCGCATTCATTTTTGAGAGATAAAACTAGACTTATAAAAAATTATTGAATTTACCCTTATAGAAAGATGTTTTGTGATGACAAATACAAAAAACATTAGCAGCCATAAAACATTCTTTAACCAAGCTGGAGACCAAAGGGCTGCTGTTTTGTTGACTAATACTTACCAGTGTTGCCACAACAGAGTGGAATTACCCCCTGATATGTAAAGGAATAATCTGGGAGGGGATGGCCCAGTTACCCCATGGGCGCAGTTACCCCAACTTAACTTAATGAAGTAGATACGTCGAATGAACATTTATCTCACAGCACAAACCACACTACTCGCTCACACGAGATGAGCTCCAGACAAATGTCTGTGTTGTGAAGGCAACCATAAAAATGGATCGGTTCATTTCATTTTAGGTATGGGAAATTAGGTTGGCAAAGATTTGGCACGAGGGGGAAAAGAGATCGGCCGCATTACGCTTTGAGCTTTTATCTGTGTCGGACGCCATTTCTACTTTTATGTGGTTAATCATCAAAAATGAGAACACTTTTACATAGCATTTTATTGAAAACTGAAATATTTTTATCGTGGTCGTACAGCGGCGGGCACACGTAAAACGATTGGCGTGCGCCATGGTGCCCACGGGCATAGGGTTGGGGACCCCTGTATTAAATGTACTGGATATACTACTGCGCATGCTTTCGGAAAATCATTCGACTTCCGTGGGCGCCTGATGTTAGCTTACAAATTCACTAATGTGGCTCCTGGAATGTTGAAAACTTTTTAATAAATTCCTCTGGGGGAGGGAATGCATTTCTTAGTCGACGCGGGAGAGGCGTCTCGAAAGTTTTAAGTGATGAACAAACCTTCGTTTTTCAATAGTTGTTCCTCTTGTCGAGAAAATAACGTCTTTTACTGTAATCAACGAATCTACTGACTGTAATCTTCGATTCCACAGTAAATTAAATGGATAGTTAAAGTTTTTGAACTGCTTTAAAGTCCATCTTCAGACCCGCGAGCATTAGGGTGGGATTGCCGCTATGAACAATTCACAAATGCTTCTGAACAATTTATAGTGGAAACGCAGAAATATTGATTACATGTGTCTGTATGTTACTCCGTTTGTGCTAGCTGGCTTATTAAATGGAAGAGAATTAGGTATGGTGGGAACTGGCTCATTATCTGACCACCAGCTGCTATCTAGTAAGCAAAAAGATATAAGCAATTGGTTGCTTCTTTTTTAAGCCAGTAATCAGTGTAACAGAAAGTTGCCAATTTTAATAGTGGTTTTGTTCTACTAACTTAATCAATTATTGACATGGTTCGGTTTAGTTTTTCCGAGACGTGGGTTAATTATCCCGGGGCCTGCATCTTAAAACCGATTCCGAACGTCTACAAGCGTCCATACTAAGAGTCGGATTCGAACCCACAGACTCTAGTACCGAATGCTAGCGCACTAGCCATTCGGCCATCCTCCGGCTGTTGACAAGGTTAAAACCAGTGCTATGGATGCCACTTTCCTTACTTACAGGGATCTCATAATTTAAAAGTTGATTTTTACAAATCAGATACTAACATCTTTAGTGTTGCTTCAAACATAAAATCTCTCCTAAAATTGAAAAAAGTATAAAAGTATAAGTTGTTTTAACATTCACCCCGCTTTAAATATTAACGGAATTTTTTAATCTCTGAACTTTGTGGCTTGCACGACATCCTCGGGTAAGCAATGGCTTATATCATACAACAGTTTTTTGAGTTAGCCTATAGCTGTTGGCAGGCTCCTCTAGTTGGTAACTTAAGATAAAATCGCTGTGGACACTGTCAGCTCATCTCAGTCGGAGTCTCCCCCTTGTTCTTTTACCAACAGGTTGAGTTCAGCGGCTGTTCATTCGGTTCCTCTTCAACGGATTATTCTACAAACATCATTTTGTCGATTGCAATAAATTCAATGACAATTTTTACAGAGTTTCGGACGTTCCGATAAGTGTTCTAATTTCTCTTAAAAGTAAAATCTTTGACAGCTTCGCAAACTCGGAACCCAAACTTTCTGATTCAAAACTCTAGAATGTTAAGAAACCCTAAATTAAATACTTAAATTAATATTTTAATTTAGAGTCAGCACTTAAATTTGGACCGCAAGATTTCTCCCTCTATAATGGAAAACACAATATAGAAAGCCAGTTTCACGTCAATGACTCCTTTTCACTATTGCAGGATTTTCGAGAGCACACTACTGGAGATCGAGAAAGATTATGCGAACGTCAGTTTTGTCTCCAAGTTGGACAAAAGCTTTCAAACTCTTGACAAGTTGGTAAAAAATGACATTCAATCCCTCCAATCTGAACGGGTGAAACAGCCGGAGGAGAGATGTGCCCTTTGTGATGACGTCGCGGAGCTGAACAAGACTCTGAGAAGTCACAGTTCTCAAATCACTGATATACTCGACATTCAAAGTGAGTTTTCAAGCAGAATTTCACTACTTTTACATTTATGTATAATGCAGTTTAATTACTCTGTTTGAGATAAAAAACAAAGTTATTGTAATTTGTTGTTTCTAATGTCCCTTGGCTGGAAGTTCCAGACCAGGTTCCTATAGGCAGGGACTGAAGTGTGCGCTCCCAGTTTATATAGCACCACAAGAGTCGGAGTTCGTCTTAGCTAGTTGCCACCTCAATTTTGCATGAGCACCCCAGGGGCGAGATCTGGGGGATCGTGCCATCTCCCACCCTCTTTGACCTCATAGAGGAACTTTACGGTTTACGCATTTAATGTGTCCATTCCCGGCTTAGAAAAGGTGGTATTTAACAGTGCGTCGCGGGATTCGATCCGAGCAACCTCACCACCGAAAACCAGCTCGCGACCACAAGGTTACCTCGGGTCCCATACCAAAGTTATTAAAGACTGTAAATATACATACCTCACAGCTAGTGGAAAGAAAATTGAAAATAAATTTAAAGAAATTTAAAAATAATATTTCACTATGATCGACAGAAAGTATTCAAATTTCTGATGAAGAAAAAAAATTCCTTTTGTCGTCAGGAGCAGTTCCAGGGAACGCCTACACGCAGAGAATATGGCAGTGGTGGGTTACTTTGTAGACATTGTCTTTACCGTCCCCTAACGATGAAAGCGGTTATTGCTGTGAAAATTCGACCCCACCCTTTTCCTTTCCATCCATTATAGTGAAATATTAAGATTTTTTATTCTATTATCTTATTAAGTCTAGTTGAGGCGTCCAGAAAGGCTTTTAATTAGTTGCGAATGTTTTTGATTGCTAAGCTTAACTACCATTTCAATAGTTTGAAAAAAAAAACTGATCGTGAAGCTCAAAAATCTGAACAAAGAGGTGTACATATGACGATAAAATATAATTAAAGCATTTCAGTAGGACTTGTAGCAAGAAATTTATACTGATTCTGCAAATTTTTCGAACTTTCTTGAATGGAAAAATCCGCAAGGAAAAAAATGGGAAAAACATAAAAAATTTCGACTGTTCTACTTTTTCAGGAATATTTTGACATTTTATCCCTTTTTTTCGAAAATGGATTTTTTTTTTTATCTTTTGTCAGGATGATAGAGTTACTTAAATTTGTTGTCATTTTACGTGGCTAATGCTTATTTAAGAAAGGGCTTCCTTTTAGGACGGAATGGTAATGAAAACATTAATTATTTGGTTGCTTATGCACCATAACTCAATCGGTAAATATATTAGCAACGTATGATTAATTTGACGGAAATATGATAAAATTTATGACCACTAGTGTCGATATTTTAGTGTTTTGAAAAAATATTTAAAAATAAAATAAAATAGCTTTTGTCCGGAGGATATTTTTTACACTTTTTTTTCCTTATTTGATGTAAAATGTTTCCAAAACTATAAAATGTAAAGTGTAAATTATTGTTTCGTGGGAAAGTTAGTTTCTTGACCTGAAATTTCCTCTAACTTGTTTCTACGTAGCTCTTAGCGTTTCCGAGCAATTCTTCAGTCAAAACGAAGGAGAAACGAAACCTTTGTTTTTAAATTCTTTGACATTTATGTCTCGTGAGCTTAAAATATTTGACAGATTAACAAGCAAATTGTTAGTTCTTTGAAAATCTTATGATAAAGTACTCAGGGAAAATACCAAACTGAGTGACCCAGAGTGTTAGTAGTCACACTAAATTAAGCTGAAGTTTTCGTGTTACAATATATTATAAACCTGTGCTAGAAATGAAAATGGTTTTAAAAACTTTGTGTGACTTTCAAAAGATGCATTTTGTGTTAATTCAAATTTCAACGTACCAGAACTCCTAAATCAAAGGAGAGAAAAATAAAACTGCCTAGAACCACTTCTTAGGGGAATTTTAAGCCGAAAACACCGAATTTACATTTCTTTAAGAAAAAAAAAAGCATTCCCTATCAGTTTCTTTCTTGATATTTCCAACACGCTAGTAATCTCTTACCTTGTGATTGCTATTTCATTTTCCTCTAATTATGATAGTAGAATTTGCCAAATTGCAGTTTGCTCTAAAAAAACTTTTATGATCATACGGAGAATAAAAAAGTTAGAATTGCAGAGATAAAGTTGGAGTATTTTTTCATTATTCCTGAAATACTGAAGCTTATCAATCGTATATCAGATTTAAGAATAAATTAACTTTCTTGATTTCTTGAAATAAAAATATAATTTTTTCTGAAAAGATACTTTCACTTTACTTTTGTTGATACTTTCACGAATTCTCACCCATCATTTTCGGTTTTGCAGTAATGTATGTCGCTAATTGTTTTTTTATCATCACCCAAGTAGATAATCGGTTAAAGGAATGACATCTGAAGAACATTTCAATGCGTTTAAAATACAGTATGTCCATAAATCTTTAGGGGGGTTTCCTTAACTCATAACTTTTGATTTAAGAACACGACGAAAAATAGTATTACATATCCGTAAAGTACAACTCAAAAAGTTTTTTTTAATAACACAAAGTTAAGTAATTTCCACATGGCAGCCTTTCGTGGCAGGTAACCCATGAAAGGCTTCCATGAAAGACTTTCATGTGTTACCTGCCCCATGAAAGGCTGATTTGAAAAGCTGATGAAATTGAATTGCATCAATTCTGAGGGCTGATTCAAATTGGTTCATTGAAATCTTCAGGCTGATTTGAATTGAGTTCGAGACGAAACTCAGTTTCCCGTCAAAGTGTTCCCTGCCAATTTATGCGACAACTCTAGCGGCGTCGTTTGTGGAAGGCTGGGACGTGAGAACTCAAAATGTCGAGTGCACAAGAGAAAACCATATGCGTTTTGTGTATCTTCGAAACAAAATCCTTCAATACTACATACAGTCGTTGCAGGAGTATCGGGATTATCGAAGTTATCGAGCCATTTCTCTTTATCGACAAAGCAGTAAACTGTGTGAGTTACCTGGACATGTTACAGTTCTATGCCGTTGTCGTCAGCCACATGTGATATTTCAGCAAGATGGTGCACCACCGCATTAGGGAATAAATGTACGTGTGTTTCTGGACATGATTTTTCCCAACAGATGGACTAATTCCATGGCCTCCGACATCACCAAATATCATACCGCTGGACTTTTCCTTGTGTGGATATGTCAAGGACATTGTCTACAAATCCCCTGTGTCATCACTGCAAGAACTCAAGCGCAGAATTGCTGCGCTGATACAAATTATTACACCTCAAATGCTGGAGAACACTTGGTCGAAACTTGAGTTCTTTGTTGAAGTGCCTTATGCCACGAAAGGCTGCCATGTTGAAATTATCTAACTTTGTGCTTATAATTCATTAATTTGTTTATTCATAACTTTGTGATATTAAAAAAAACTTTTTGAGGTGTACTTTGCGAATATGTAATAGTATTTTTCGTCGTGTTCTTAAATCAAAAGTTATGAGGTAAGGAAATCACGACAATAATTTATGGACACCCTATAAATTTTTTTTCAGAGTGTTTCAAATGGTGCAATTCCCGTTTATTGTCCACATGTGTTCTTAAAAACGGAACCACATTTCTGTTTACTTTATATTTCAGACGGCTGTGCCGATCCTCCAATTTTAGAAAATGGATACCCCCTCCTCAACAGCACAACGTATTCGAGAAGAAAAAATGGAGCGACCGTTATATACGTCTGTCGCGGTAACAGGACTATGGTGGGAAGTAGAGAGATAGTGTGTCGCTCTGGAGAGTGGACAGGAGATTTTCCTGTATGCATGAACAGTAAGTAATGTTGCGACTGCAGTTTTAGTACGAATGAGGCGTCGAATAGAAAAAGAAATTATTCGCAAGAATTGCCCATACAATACATTTGTAATGGTTATTGTGAGTTAAAGAAGACGCGGTCAGTGATAGCGTGACGGGTAGATGTCGGCGTTGGGTAGATCTGCGTCCCGCTGAACACTTGCTTTTCTCTATGCTCGTGCTGATCTTATGTTTTTATAAGGATTATTACCGCTAATTCATCCCGGAATTTTAGGGCTGGTACACATAGAATCCATCAGCGTAAAATTTCTTAACCAATCATATACCAATCATTAACCTATTTAACCAATCAGCGCCAACGGAATCTTTAACGTTGACGCTGACGGATTGTATGTGAAAAGTCCCTTATTCTTATTATAGATTTTTGAGAAGTTTATTTCGCAGCCGTTTTTTAAGATTCTTAAATTACAGTACTTTGTCAAATACGCTGGTCTTCCTGATTTTGGTGTTTTAGAGTTCATTCGCACACCTCAATATATAAAGGATGCTGATTCCAAAGCGTACATTTATCTATTACTATCATTTGTAGTTTTGTGAGATATGGTATATGAATTTCAATGTTGACTAAACTGGTCATCTTGGAAAACATACGGAACTTAATCGCATAATTTCCTATTTTTCATTGATTAAAGTTGGATTTTTCAGGACAGTGCACCTGAAGATTCGAACAATAATCTTTTATTGTGTAGTTATCTCAGTTTCCGTGTTGTGATAACTCTACCGTGATTCTTGTGTCCTAATGGAATCTATCTTCATTCTGTTGGCCTAAGTCTTCAAGGTTTTGAAGGAAAACTAATCCAGTGGTTGTGTAGGGAGTGGACTTTTAAGCTCAAAATATGGCCAAATGGGTGAAAATTAGTAATCGAGTCAGTGTTCAATTTATTGAGAAAATGTTGCTTACCTTACGTTCTCATTGGAAATTTTAGTCTACTAGAACAAATGATCACCAATTATGTAATTCTCATTTTTGTTCAGGGAATCTAGGAAACGCGAATCTTTTAGTTGCCGTCTCATCCCGATATCGCCAAAAAAGCCTTACTTTCAGTTTCTTCTCATTGGGTCGTTTAAATATACGCAAGAAATTACCAAAGCAAAAATCAATTTCGTCGAACGGCTTCTGAAAATGTTTTAGGATTAGACGCTTGATCGTGACACGATGGCTTTGTTTCTGCTGACCGAAAATTCTCCATTTATTCTGAAAGTTCTGTCTCTTCTTTTCAAGTGGTCATGTTGATTTTGCTTTCCCCTTGCGAAAAGGTCAAGGAGGAAACTCACCATCTTTGAATCCTCCATTGTTTTTGATAAGTTTAACATTTCAAGACTACAGATAGTGGTGCCTCTGTTTACTACTGGTGCATGACCTAGAAAAGAGGTCAAAAAATTGAATAAAACCCTTTATCTGTGATAAACTTCCAGTCTTCGTGCCCACCCACGTTACGTTCGGTGACACATACTCTTCGAGCTTGGCTTTACGGAAGATTAAATAGAGTAATATAAAACTAAATTTCGTAAGATATACAAATTAATTATCAAGAGTAATATTTTTTTTCGATAAAAAAAGAGTTTTATAAAAATGAGGTATAAATTTTGAAATTCTAAAATTATTTTAATTATGGTACCTACCAATCAGCCGATATTTTGACTCAAAATACAGCTCAGATTCAAAATATTAGAATAATTGAGAAAAAGTAATAAGAAAGTAATTATTTTCCATTTATTTTTTTTGATACTAATTAAATGCAATTAAATTTCTTATAAATTAAATCTGGAATATTTAGATAAGATTTTAACATTTACAAAATATAAATTACAATAAATTAGGTATACAACAGCTTTCTGAAACACATCAAAATATTAGAATAAAATTTAGAATGGTTCAAAATATTAGAATATTTTATTTTACTCAAAAATATTATCTTATGAATATGAAGTAAATGGTAGTTAATATTTTGTAGCATCCCCTTTAGCTTTAATAACAGCGTACAATCGATCTTGCATACTATATACAAGGTGTTTACAAACATTTCTATCAATATTTGCCCAAATAGACTTTATACGTGCCACTAACTCAGTTTTACTTGAAGGAGGATTTTCTTGGAGTTTTTTCTTTACTATACCCCATAAGTTTTCGATGGGATTAATGTCTGGTGAGTTTGGTGGCCAAGGAAGTACCTCAATTTTACGTTGGCGGAACCAATTCTTAGTTGATAGAGGTATGCGGTGACGCTAAATCTTGTTGAAAGATGAAATCATCTTCAAATAAATCATCTGATGATGATATCATGTAATATTCGAAAATTTCTTGATACATCTGAGAGTTAACTTTTTCGTAGACGATGCATAACTTTCCTGGTCCTTCTGCGCTCATGCAACCCCAAACCATGACACTAGCAGCAAATTTTACCGAACGTTTAAGGCATTCTTTATCAAATGCTTCTTGCTTTATTCTCCAAACTCGAATATCTTGATTACCATATGAAACACAAAACATACTTTCATCACTAAATAATATTTTTTTCCAATCTTCTTTGCTCCATAAACGTCTTAATTTACACCAATTCAATCTTATACGCTTTTTTTTTGCAGTCATGAGAGATTTTGTTTTCGGTACACGAGATTCAAACTTAAATTTATGGAGACGTCTTAATGTTGTCGATTTAGATACTTCAACTCCTTCTTTCCATTTTCGGTGCAAGAATCGCACACTTTTAAAACGGTTTTCCTTAACTATACGCTTCAGTTTCCTGTCATCTCTAGCAGATGTTTTTGGTTTTCGGCTGCCATTCCGGCGATTATTTTGAAATTTTCCATTTTTTCAATATTGTGTTAGTATTTTGCTAACGCTTGATTGCGAACAAAATGTAAATAATTCGCTATATAACATTGATTTTTACAGTGCCGATACAAATCAACCATACGAAGTTTAATAGATTCAGGAATATCACTCACACGACCCATTTTAAGACGAAAAAGCAAACAAACTGCAAAAAGAATACTGATTTTAAATAAAATCGTCTGAATTTAATCAATGATGCCACCAGTTATGAATTGGTGATAATTAAAGGAAAATTAATGTGAAATTTTCTAATACTTTGCACCACTTGAATAAATATTCTAATATTTTGACCTTTCAAAATAATTTTTTTTTCAATTAATCTTTTCAAAAATGATATTAATTTTAAGATAATAAATAAGTTTAATCAACAATAAGTTCTTAATAAAAATATCGTTTGCATATTTGCATTAAAAGACATTAAATTACCAAACGATATTTTCAATTTGTAAAAAAATGCAATTATTCTAATATTTTGAATATGAGCTGTACTTCTGCAAGCAGCAATCAGTCAGAGAACCGTTGTTTCCTAATGCGGAGGCACTTGTCGTGAGACATTCGCGTTTTGTTATTCACCGCAATGTTTGCTTCCTATGAGGGGGACGACACGGAAACGACCAAGCCCTATTTGGTATTTGAACCCAAGTCCACTGCGTGCCAGCTCAGTACGCTAACCACTATATTAAGTGGGGGCCTTCGTAAGAGAGTTAGCATGCTGATTTCATATGCGCATATTACGTTAGCTATTTTATTGTACAGACCACTTCGATAGATTTTAACCCAGCATTTTGTGTTACGCTCTTTACGGTCTCGTACGCAAGCACAGATGATGGGATGAAAACTCAAACGCGGAAGTTTTAAATGTTTTACTAGTTGATACCCGTCAAAACATGACGGCTAGATAGTAATCTATACTTATATATAAAGAGAGAGCGATTTTGTATGTGGAGGGTAATCTCCAGAACCACTGCACCTATTTGAAAAATTTCTTCACTGTTTGAAAGGTATATTATTCCAGATGGACATAGGCTATATATTATGCATATCTGATCAGTAGAAAGAAAGTTAGGGGTTTAATCCTAACAATCTCCGTTGTTTCCGCTACTGTCTTCTACCGCTTTTTGTGCCGAAGT
This sequence comes from Dolomedes plantarius, assembly GCA_907164885.2. Lineage (NCBI taxonomy): Eukaryota > Metazoa > Arthropoda > Arachnida > Araneae > Dolomedidae > Dolomedes > Dolomedes plantarius. Next base: position 169,916,696 of record OU015490.1, read on the forward strand.
TTCAACAATCCTTATCGTGGTGCTATCGCGGTGGGCTTCTGTTCTGACGGTAGCGGTTCGAACCTAGCCGTTCTCCGGCACACCTTTTTCTTTTAAAAATTAATTTTAATTATTAACTAACGTAATATTAATTTAAGGTATTATTTAGATTATTATTAAGGTAAAAAAAGATTTACAATTTATTGGCTATCAACTGGAAATTTATTGGTATAATATTTTGTTCAACCCGGACAAAGTCGGGACGGGCCGCTAGAAGTAAATAAATGTACTAATACACAAATTATACTCAACACATCATTGCCAAATGTTGGAAAATCATAATAATCCGCACAAACAAATTCATGTGTTTAAGCGACCTCGTGCTTAGTGAGTATCTAAAGCCAGATTTAAAAATGCCACCGAGCGTGAGCAGAAAGTAATTTTTTTTTAATTGTAAATTATCGCTCATTAAACAGCGCGAAATAAACAATTTTCATGAGGTTTAATCTTATATTTCCCAAACATAATTATCATAAAAATGAAAATGGCAGAGAGAGATCTAGAGAGACTCCTCGGTATAAACATGTTTATGAATAAAACATGTCACTGTTCCTGCGCAGAAACAGTGAGTTTCTAAAGACAGATTTAAACATGCCACAGGGCATGTGCAGAAATCAATTTTTAATTGTAAATTATCTCTCATTAATAGAAATTGTGGTTACAAAAACCAAATTTGACAAATCTACAAATTACAATTTTTCGTTTAAGACTAAAATGAAGTAAATGGATGCAGTAGTTTTCTCTCACGGACTGCCCAAAAAGCCGGCTTAGCAACTTAAATATATAGATGGGTTGACTGACAAATTACAGTTAAATCAGCCCGCAGAGGAAAGAACCGCGGAATCTGTGGTCCTAAATTAAAAAAAAACTTAAGGATGAAATAAACTTCACGGAACAAAGAACATTTATATAAGTAACTCATGTATAAAAATGCATGTCCAGAATACTGAACTGTCATGGGCCTGTATTATGGTAATTGTCTCTAAAACATAAAAAAAATGTACATGAGCTTAATTTTTTTAATCCGCTGCGGAATAGATTGCCTGCAAATTGTCAGTCTCCAGCAAAAGTATTTCTAAATTTTTCCAGCTTTCTTGTCGGCTTTGATCTGCAAAGGAACCTATCCCCAGGAAAAATCTTAGGATATCTCTTGTGGATATTCGGGAATGCCTTGTTGTGGCAAATATGACCTGCCATGGTTTATGCGTTTCGATTGATTTCTGTCAAACTGAGAGGGTTTTACTTTTAGAAATAAAATTCGGTTTTCGTTTCAGGCTGCAATACGGATGACCTCAAAGGCTACGATGGTCTCGACATCCCCTTGAACAAGATAACTGAGCATTCGAAATCCCTGGGTATACGTTGCCGCGGAGAATATGTCATCTCCTCCACTTCAGAGTCCCTTACATGTCTCAACGGCACTTGGAATGTCAGCAATAACCCTTGCATGGAAAGTAAGTTTCTGCACCTCAAGTAATTTTCCTTTTATCAAAACATATTTACTCCGCATAAATACTCGACTGTTTTCAATAAGACACCCTCCACAGCTGTCATGTGAGATTCTGATAACGTTCTATTTGAGATCTTGGTAAAAGAGTTTTTCAGACTGTACCAGTATATTAGATGGAGTCTTTCACTGAGCAGAGTAACAGAGTCAATGTAAACCCTCTGTACTAAATAAAAGGATGTAAACTCGACAAACGCTTTTATCCCCATTTGAAATTTGATTTATCTGTAAATGGGGGATTCACTTGTGCTCTGAATTTTAAAATACCAAGAAAGAGTCTGCTTTAATTTTACAATAAACTACATTAATATGTCCTCATTTCCTTTTATGTTCCTTTGTATTTTATGATTTCATTTTCTCTTTGCAAAGCCAAACTCAGTAATATCACCTAATCAGGATGGAGCCTAGTAAGCAATTTTTTAAAGGGTGTATGATTTTATTCTCCCTTTCCAAAGCCGAATTCTACCTAATTTTTTCTTTCAAATTCACCAGAAATACTGTAGATTATGAAAAGAGGCCATGAGTACAATTTTTTATATGGTGTCAATGTTATGTCTTTAAGAAATACTAAATTAAATTAAAGAAGTTTAAAGAAAACTACTTCCCTTAAAAGGAGATGACCTAAAAATGAATCAAAAAACAACATCTCCAAAAATAGCAATTATACCTGCTGAAATAGAATTAAACTGAGGTCAGCTAAAAATAACACTCAAATTCATATGACAAAAAAAAAGACTGGACAATTAGAGGCCTTTTTTTACTTAACAAGTTTTTATTATAACATAACATGATTAGCATTTACAATGCTTAAGAAACTTAATACCATCCTCAGCATTTATTGTCATTTTACGTGGCTAATGCTTATTTACACTGGTGTAAGAAATTAAGAGAATTTGCAGACTTGGTCGATTATCTCTAGAACTACTGTACCGATTTTAAAGAAATTTGATATGTACATACATTGATACAATACCAAACAAATAACGATTCAATAATTGTAATACACACGCATGATCGTGCGTAACACTCGTTGGAGTCGGAAGGTATGAAACTGCGGTTGCAGAATAAACAAAAAATGGGTTAATAGATGGGTTAATAGGTGGTATGGTCCCCTCTTACAGATATACAGATCTGGCAGCGTGATTCCATATTTGAAATAAGGCAGTTTATCATTTCCTGTAGCAATTGTTCCCACTCGTTCAGAAACGCTGTTTTCATTCCCTGGATGGTTCTCGGAGGGGGTTGCGAGTTGCAATTGCCCTCCCCAGAGCGTCCCAGACATGCTCTATAGGGATAAGGTCTGGAGATCTGGCTGGCCAATCCATTCGGCGAATATCCTCACTCTCTAGAAATTCGTCGACCAGAAGAGCTCTGTGTGGCCTCGAGTTATCGTTCATTACAATGAACTCAGGGCCAACTGCACCCCTGAAAAGGCGAACATAGGGCTCCAAGACCTCATCCCTATACCTCACACGAGTCACAGGGCCTCTTTCAAAGACATAGAGAGGTGTGCGGCCATCCAACATGATGCCTGCCCAGACCATTAAACCTCCTCCGCTATAATGGTCGATTTCGCGGACATTTGAGGGTAGGTAGCGGGTTCCTGGTTCTCTCCATATGAACGTACGGCGAGAATCGGTGTTTAGGTTGAACCGGGACTCATCAGTGAAGAGAACGGTCGCCCACTGATCCATACTCCAATCTCTATACTCTCTGCACCATGATAAACGGATTCTCCTGTTCGTAGAAGTGAGCGGAACGCAAACAGCAGGTCTTCTTGCAAACAACCCTCTCTCATGAAGTCTTTTGGAAACAGTCACCCTTGATACATGGGTTCCTGTGGCTGCATACGAGTCACGAGAGAGCTGAGAAGCTGTAGCACTCATGTTACGCCTCGCTATAATCGACAAATGACGATCTTCTCTGGCCATCGTGACTCTTGGACGACCTTGCCCAGGCTTTCTCTAGTTGGATCCGGTATCCTGGAACTGTTTCCATAAGTTACACACGACGCTGGGCGTTAAATTGAACTCTATACAAATTTGGACTTGAGATTGGCCTGCTTCTAGCCTCCCCACAATTCGCCACCTCATTCCATCATCTAAACGTTGGTGGTTACTCATTTTTACTGTTAAAATTGGAAATTAACCGGTTGCTGCAAAATATCACCACGAATTAACCCATTTTTTTGTTTATTCTGCAACCGCTGTTTCCTACCTTCCGACTCCAACGAGTGTTAAGCACGATCATGTGTGTGTATTACAATTATTGAATGGTTATTTGTTTTGTATTGTATCAATGTATGTACATATCAAATTTCATCAAAATCGGTACAGTAGTTCTACAGATAATCGACCAAGTCTGCAAATTCTCTTAATTTCTTACACCAGTGTAAGAAAGAGGTTACTTTTAGGACGGAATGGTAATGAAAACATTAATTATTTCGTTGCTTATGCACCATAACTCAATCAGCAAAAGTATTAACAACGTATGATTAATTTGACGGAAATATGATAAAATTTATGACTAATAGTGTCGATATTTTAGTGTTTTGAAAAAATATTTAAAAAAAATAAAATAGCTTTAGTCCGGAAGATATTGTTTTACACTTTTTTTACTTATTTGATGTAAAATGCTTCCATAACTATAAAATGTAAACTGTAAATTATTGTTTGTGGGAAAGCCAGTTTCTTGACCTGAAATTTCCTCTAACTTGTTTCTACGTAGATCTCAGCGTTTACGAGCAATTCTTCAGTCAAAACGAAGGAGAAACGAAACCTTTGACATTTATGTCTCGCAAGTTTAAAGTATTTGACAGATTAACAAGCAAATTGTTAGTTCTTTGAAAATCTTATGATAAAGTATTCAGAGAAAATACCAAACTGAGCGACCCAGAGTGTTAGTAGTCACACTAACTTTAGCTGAAGTTTTCGTCTGGTACAATATATTATAACCCTGTGCTAGAAATGAAAATGGTTTTAAAAACTTTGTGCAACTTTCAAAAGATGCATTTTGCGATAGTTCAAATTTCAACGTACCAGAACTCCTAAATCAAAGGAGAGAAAAATAAAACTGCCTAGAACCACTTCTTAGGACAATTTTAAGATGCAAACATCGTATTTCCATTTCATTTAACAAAAAAAGCATTCCCTAACAGTTTCTTTCTTGATATTTCCAACACGCTAGTAATCTCTTACCTTATGATTGCTATTTCATTTTCCTCTGATTATGATAGTAGAATTTGCCAAATTGCATTTGCTCTAAAAAAGCTTTTGCTCTAAAAAAATTACATTTGCTCTAAAAAAACTTTTATGATCATACGGAGAATGAAAAAGTTAGTATTGCAGAGAAAAAGTTGGAATATATTTCATTATTCCTGAAATACTGAAGCTTATCAATCCTACATCAGATTTAAGAATAAATTAACTTCTTGTTTTCTTGCAGCAGGGGAGTTCTCATGTGCTTCATGTTGATACTTTCATGAATTCTTACCCATCATTTTCGGTTTTGCAGTAATGTAAGTCGCTAATTGGTTTTTTATCTTCACCCAAGTAGAAAAGCGGTTAAAGGAATGACATCTAAAAAAACATTTCAATGCTTTAAAATACAGTGTGTCCATAAATCTTTAGGGGGATTTCCTTAACTCATAACTTTTGATTTAAGAAAACGACGAAAAATAGTATTACATATCCGTAAAGTACAACTCAAAAAGTTTTTTTAATAACACAAACAAAGTTAAGCAATTTCCACATGGCAGCCTTTCGTGGCAGGTAACCCATGAAAGGCTTCCATGAAAGACTTTCATGTGTTACCTGCCCCATGAAAGGCTGATTTGAAAAGCTGAAGAAATTGAATTGCATCAATTCTGAGGGCTGATTCAAATTGGTTCATTCAAATCTTCAGGCTGATTTGAATTGAGTTCGAGACGAAACTCAGTTTCCCGTCAAAATGTTCTCTGCCAATTTATGCGACAACTCTAACGGCGTCGCTTGTGGAAGGCTGGGACGTGAGAACTCAAAATGTCGAGTGCACAAGATAAAACAATGTGCGTTTTGTGCTTCTTCGAAACAAAATTCGTCAATACTACATAAAGTCGTTTCAGGAGTGTCGGGATTATCGAAGTTATCTAGCCATTTCTCTTTATCGAGAAAGCAGTAAACTCGGTGAGTTAACTGGACATGCTACAGTTCTATGCAGTTGTCGTCAGCCACATGTGATATTTCAGCAAGGTGGTGCACCACCACATTAGGTAATAATCGTACGTGAGTTCCTGGACATGATTTTTCCCAACAGATGGACTAATTTCATTTCCTCCAAGATCACCAAATATCATACCGCTGGACTTTTTCTTGTGAGGATATGTCAATGACATTGTCTACAAATCCCCTGTGTCATCACTGCAAGAACTCAAGCGTAGAATTGCTGCTTTGATACAAATTGTTACACCGTAAATGCTGGAAAACACTTGGCCGAAATTTGATTTCTTTGTCGAAGTGTTACATGCCACGAAAGGCTGCCATGTGGAAATTATCTAAATTTGTGCTTATAATTCATTAATTTGTTCATTCATAACTTTGTGTGTGTTATTAAAAAAAATCTCTTTGAGGAGTACTTTTCGAATAGTTAATAGTATTTTTCATTCTGTTCTTAAATCAAAAGTTATGAGGTAAGGAAATCCCAACAATAATTTATGGACATCCTATAAAATATTTTTCAGTGTGTTTCAAACGGTGCAATTCCCGTTTATTGTTCACATGTGTTCTTAAAAACGGAACCACATTTCTGTTTACTTTATATTTCAGACAGCTGTGCCGATCCTCCGATTCTAGAGAATGGATACCCCCTCTTCAACAGCACAACGTATTCGGGAAGAAAAAATGGAGCGACCGTTATATACGTCTGTCGCGGTAATAGGACATTGGTGGGAAGTAGAGAGATAGTGTGTCGCTCTGGACAGTGGACAGGAGATCTTCCTGTATGCATGAACAGTAAGTAATGTTGTAACTGCAGTTTTAGTACGAAAGAGGCGCCGAACAGAAAAAGCAATTATTCGCAAGAATTGACCATACAATACATTTGTAATGGTTATTGTGAGTAAGGAAGACGTGGTCAGTGATAGCGTGACGGGTAGAAGTCGATGTTGTGTAGATCTGTGTCCCGCTGAACACTTGCTTTTTCTCTATGCTCTTACTGATCTTATGTTTTTCTAAGGATTATTACAGCTAATTCATCTCGTAATTTTAGGGCTGGTACACATAGAATCCATCAGCTTAAAATTTCTTAACCAATCATATACCAATCATTGACCTATTTAACCAATCAGCGCCAAAGGAATCTGTAACGTTGACGCTGACGGATTCTATGTGAAAAGTCCGTTAGGGCCTGTTCACATAGGTGTACGTTGCGCTGCGTTAAGGAAAAGATGACGTTGAGACGAAAATAAACCAATAATATGCATCCAAACGATTAGCAATGAAATTTTTAACGCCTATGATTGGTTTATTTTCGTCTCAACGTCATCTTTTTCTTAACGCAACGCCACGAACTCCTATGTGAACAGGCCCTTACTCTTATTATAGATTTTTGAGAAGTTTATCTCGCTGCTGATTTTTAAGATTCTTAAATTACAGTACAGTGATTTCCGCTTATAAGAATCACGTTTGTTATTACTGTTTTTGATTATTATAAGCGGTTGATTCTTATAGCCAAAATTTAGGGTTTTGGACAGGCATACACACCTATATATACATATATTAGATAATTTAAAATAAAATACTCTTTAATTTACGTTAATTATCTTTTATTAAAATTATTTTTTATAATTTTAAAAATACAACTTCATTTCTAGACCAATAAGTAGATACACATGATTATAGTAAGAGAAGAAAAAAATCCAATATTTGTTACAACATACCAGCTTAACAGTTTTAACATTTCAACTACAGGAAGGGAGCAAGAAAAAGTTTTCTATGGTAGTTTGACGTAATGAAGTTTTCAGGAAGCTGCTTCAATACTCTTTCAATACTAATAGTCGCAGACGAAGATTCACCTTCTAGCTTATGTTTCCCGGTTTGATAACGTGCTGAATCTACTAATGTCACGTTTGCCTAAGTGATAGTGGACACTTCGCCGAAGATTTATGTGTTTCAGGGTCCAGGAAGCCGCAACCAGAATGTGGGAGGTGGGAAAAAAAGGGCCCCTATTTTTGTTTGTCAGTGCAGAAAAGTGAAATCGGACCCGGACGGGTAATGATGCCCCTGGGTTAAGCTAATAGGACAGTGTTGTGCTAAATTGTTTGAGGGGAAACTATTATGTTAAGTCTAACAAAGAAAGGAATGAATTTTAAGACTATATTCCATCCCATCTTATCAATTTGTCTTAAAAAAAAGAGAAAGAACTTCGTGCCTTTTTAGGGTTTAAGTGGCTTTTTTAGAAAAATGAAAGGAAAGCGAAGAGTGTAAACTGAGTCTTATAACCGGTGGATTGATTCTTTAAAGCGAAAATTTTAACATGGAAATAATGCATTTGTTTTTGTTTTCGCGATATTGATTCTTATAAACGGTTGATTCTTATAACCACTGATCACTATAAGCGGTGGTTACTGTACTTTGTCAAATACGCTGGTCTCCCTGATTTTGGTGTTTTAGAGTTCATTCGCACACCAGAATAAATGCAGGGTGCTGATTCCAAAGCGTATATCTATCTATTACTATCATTTGTAGTTTTGTGAGATCTGGTATATGAATTTCAATGCTGACTAAAGTGGTCATCTTGAAAACATATGAAACTTACTCACATAATTTCCTATTTTTTATTGATTAAAGTTGGATTTTTCAGGACAGTGCACCTGAAGATTTGAACAATAATCTTTTATTGTGTAGTTATCTCAGTTTCCCTGTTATGATAACTCTACCGTGATTCGTGTGTCCTAATGGAATCTATCTACATTCTCTTGGCCTAAATCCTCAAGGTTTTCAAGGAAAACTAATCCAGTGGTTGTGTAGGGAGTGGACTTTTACGCTCAAATTATGGCCAAATGGATGAAAATTAGAAATCGAGTCATTGTTCAATTTATTGAGAAAATGTTGCTTACCTTACGTTCTCATTGCAAATTTTAGTCTACTGCAACAAATTATCACCAATTACGTAAAACTCAATTTTGTTCAGGGAATCTAAGAAACGTGAAAATTTTAGTAGCTGTCTCATCCCGATATCGCTAAAAAAGCCTTGCTTTCAGTTTCTTCTCACTGGTTCATTTAAATATACGCAAGAAATAACCAAATCAAAAATCAATTTCGTCGAACGGCTTCTGAAAATGTTTTAGGATTAGACGCTTGATCGTGACACGATGGCTTTGTTTCTGCTGACCAAAAATTCACCATTTATTCTGAAAATCCAGTCTCTTCTTTTCAAGTGGTCATGTTTGATTTTTCTTACCCCTTCCGAAAAGGTCAAGGAGGAAACTCACCATCTTTGAATCCTCCATTGTTTTTTATAAGTTTAACATTTCAAGACTACAGGTAGTGGTGCCTCTGTTTACTACTGATGCATGACCTAGAAAGGAGGTGCTGAGGAGCGAAATTCTTTCGATTTATTAACAAGCACAACAATGGCAGGATTGAGTTCGAAGTCATCGAAAACTCATTTCAAAACGTAAGATTCTCATTAATGTCTCAATATTTTGGGGTTTACAGTGTTTTAAAAGCTGAAGAATCCCTTTTAATATTATGATTAAGTTTTTATATACCATTGTATTTTCATTTCGACGTAATATTTTATGTATCTGAAAAATTACCTTTTTTTTGTATTGCACAAAACGAAAGACAGTTGACAAAGATTTATTTTACTAATACAAAGGTTAATTTAATTTAAAACTTATATTTATATTTGTGAGAAACAGATAGGGATCTCGGGGCCTTAGGATGTCTTTTGGTTATAACTGCATCCTATTCAGAAAGTTCCTCTTGAGGTAACTGATTTGGTTAGGCTCCCTGATGACGAGACCAGTCGGTTACCTCGATTTCTGGTTCAGTTCCGGGACTACTACAGAATCTTGTCTTTGGTGCGTGTAGCCCTAAGTGCTTGTTTTCTGTTTGTTTTTTGTCTACATTCTTCCTATAATTATCTTGCTCTGTTGAATTATTTATTTTTAGTTAAACATATTTTTTTGTCATATTTTTGAACATTGTTTAAACAGTGTGTTCGAAGTCTGCGTCGCTATCAGGCGACTTTCTGGAAAATCTGGGTGCCTCACTAATGTTTATGGGCACAAAGTAAACACTCCGGTGGTGAGGTCTCACAACAGCGTCAAAAAGTTTATACAATATAATTTCGGAACTTAAACTCCTCAAACGTTTTCCAGAACACTCTTTGTAAACTTTCTACTAGGGATTAAGCAAACAATTGCATCAACTATGCAGTTTGAGGTTCTGCTTTTTCTTTTTACTTCGTTTACAGTATTTTGATCATGTTTTTAGACCTCCAGAGATGTAATTCCCTGATAATGATAACCCCAAAATGATCACCCAAAAATGATTGTGAGTTTCAGCAATTATTTCAGTGTTACGGTCAATCCGTGCTCAATGCATCGTAGTTTGGCGAAGTAATGTTTACATGTGAGCAGCTATAAATCTCATTAAGATCAACATACTATGGTTAAAAAGGAAGCTTCTAAAAGGTAAAGCTTCACAATATTACAGTTTAATACAGAAAAATTCATCTACTCTCACTGTATTTTTTTTCTGAACTGTAACACATTATTTTGTAAGGAATTGCTACTTGTAAATGAAGAAATGTGTTCATTTAGGTTTAATTCTCGATTTATTTGTTTAAATTATCTTTTCGCAGGTCAGTTTGATGTCAGTCTTACCCTCCAAAATGTGTGGGGAAGACTACAGACAGATTCACGGTCCATTATTCAATGCATCAGCGATGACAACAACTACAAACGCATCAAATTTTCGAGGAAGCTGGACACTGGACACGTATGTTGTAGACAATGAAACTTTCTTACTCTTAGTTTAATTTGCACAAGAGATTTACAATTGGCTTACCACGAACAATGCACTGTGCAAAGTGTTGGTAGCTTGTAGGACTGCCTGGATAAAATGTGCTAAATGTGACACTTCAGTAATATATGGATACCTTAGAGCACAAATGAACTATGTCCATTCGTTATTACTTTTAGTAAACTCAAAGTAAAGTTTTGATACGTGCATTACTCCAGTAATGCAGCTCAATGCCATTTGATATTTATTTTATGGACTGTAACCTTTGTAAAAATAATACAAAAAACTTTTCTAATTCTTGAACGACTTTTCGATTTATTCAAGGTAAAAAAAAATATGTAAGGACATACCACCTTCGAGCTGGATATCAGTTGTTCAAATTGGACATAGACTACAATTTAGTACCTAATATTTAACTTATTACTAAAATTCATTTGATGAAAATTTGACTGCTCCAAAAAAAATCTTCATTATTGTTTGTAGATTTGGATGCCAAGGTAAAGAGAAAATAATGTACTCTAATTTTGACAAAAAAGTGTAATAATAAAATAAGATAGCTATGTAAGTATTTATTTTTAAAAAAGTAAAAATAATTCCATTTCGTTAAACATCATTTTCATCTATATTGTTTTCGTTTTCCTGATCATGACTCCACACTACGACGTCTCGAACAAAAGAACATAGCACATTTGGGCTCTGAGTTATCGTTATGAATGTGTCTAAAGCTCAGGATGCTTGTTGGTTTAGATCAGGGGTAGGCAGACTTTTCCAGGGCACGGGCTTCTTCTAATTTTTTCAAGGTGTTGCGGTCCACCCAGTGGCGTAGGTGTGGTGAGCTAAAAAAAAGTCTACAATATTTATTATAACTTAATAATAAATACGGAATATGTACTTACCTACATAAGTACAATAAAAAAAACTCTGTGTCTATGGCGTTGGTGTTCTATAAATATGTTTCTTTTAGTATGCGCGTCTTAGGTCTCAGTAAAGGCGGTCACCCCAAAATGTCTTGGTGGTCGACCGGTCGATCGCGATCGACTTAATGCCCACCCCTGGTTTAGATTGTCCAAGATACTATGACAGCTGGTAAACCAGGGGTTATCAACCTTCCAGACTCTGTGCAGGGTCGACGCTAGCAGTTTCGCCACCCCGGGCAAAAAGGTAAAATGCCGCCTCTTTATAGCAAAAATTAAAAGAGATAACCTAAAACCTTCCCACGCTTAGTAGTAAAATAAAACGTGAACAAAAAAAAAATTGGTATTAAAAATGTTGAAGTTTTGATTTGCCAAAAATACAAATTTCTTGATGTATGATTTTGGCACTAAATTGAAATTCAGGTTGCACAGAAAAAAAGAAAAGACACAAATCTAGTATATTATTATAAAATGCATATATTAAAAAGATAGTAAAACAAATTGTAGAACCACTAAAAATAAAAACCTAATTATTGAAAATACAGTTAAACTTAAAAGTGTTTTTTTCTCACTTTTAATTCTGAGAATTCTTTGATAATTTTTTTGACATCCATTTCTTCAGCTAGCTCATTTTCAATGGTTAATGTTGTCAAGCCCTTTAGCCGATCCTCGATAGTTGTAGTGCATAAAATTTTTTAAATTTACTTTAATTTGGAGAAACTTCTTCCTCTCTTGCCACAATTATTGGGAGAGTAAACAAGATTCTTAAAACTATACCGAGATTTGGAGCAGAATCCAGCTTTGAAATGAATTTTAAAAACCGATACTAGCTCATCTGCCAGGTCCAGCGCGTTTATATCTGATGAATTCCCATCAGTTAACACCATTTCTAGATCTCTACAATATTTTTGTAAGTCGTTTAGAGGGGTATCTTTTAAATCATAAATATTGTATAAAAATTGGAAATTGTTGTTGTGGGTACTGATCAAATCAAACCTGGATTAAAGTGCATTGATAGCTTTGTCTAATGTGAAAAAATAAAACTCTGCCTTATATTTCAAAGTAGGATCTTCTATCGGATCACCTCGTGACTCGTAGTCAAAATTAAAATTTCTTCTTCGAACTCTATGACCTGGCTGGGTAAGCTCAAAATTAGCCGGTATGTCAATTTCGTCGGCGAGTTCTCGAGCATCGCAAAGCATTTTATTAAACGCCGTGTCCTATCTTAGATCCTTGAAAAATTTTGTACAATTTTTCAATAGTTCCATAGCAGATGGTAAGTTAGTCTTTTGTCTGCAAGAGCTTACTTATTGGATTGCTACAATTTAAGATTTTGTACCAAATTACAATGGAGCATAAGAACTTAAATTGTTTAACACAACTTAATAGTCCAGAAGCCTCAACTCTTATATAGTTGTCAATTATTACAAACAGCAAATAAAGCATCGTATATCCCTCCTTATTGATACCTCAGTGGTTTTAATGCATCTATTCGGCTCTCCCAACGAGTATCACTTAGGGGTTCCAAAGTTAGTCCCTGAACATATTTTATTAATATGGTCCATCGAAAAGTTGATGAGGAAAAAAAATAGATATATTTTTCGTACCATATAAAAAAAAATTGGAGGCTTCGAAGGATGCCTTTGCCATGTCATTAACAACCAAGTTTAATGAGTGGCTACTACATGGGAGGTAAAATGCTCGTGGATTTAACGCTTTTATTCTAGATTGTACTCCCGATTTACCGCCTCTCATGGTGGCCTCATTATCGTAAGCCTGTCCCCTCATATCCTGCAAGTCCCAATGTTTCAAGTCTTTTAAGTATTAGAGTTGAGAGTTCAGAGCCCGTCGATCTTTCAACCAGAAGAAAGCCTAAAAAGCTTCCATTAATTTTAATGGAAACCTCATTGGGATTGGAATTGTCAATGGATACATACCTTACTAAGACTGTCATTTGCTCGATCCTGCTGACATCAGGAGTACAATCTAGAATTATTGAATAATATTTAGCTTTTTTAATCTCGCTAATAATGTGAGATGTTATAATTTTACATAAAAGAATAATTATTTCATTTTGAATATCTTTTCCGATATAGTGGACTTGAATATCTTTTCCGATATAGTGGACTTTAATATCCTCTTTTTTGAGCACTCTGCAGATATGCTCTTCCATTACTGGATCAAACTGAGCAAGTAATTGAACAATGTGTAAAAAATTACCATTACCGAAATCGTAAAGTTTGTCCCTTGTACCTCGGAGGGCTAAACAATCGAGCAAGCATTTTTATTGTTGAAACAATTCGTAGAAGCACCTCGTACCAATAATTTATCTGTGTTGCAATGAGTCTTTGTGAGTGACTGTCAATCGTTTTAGAGTACTTTATTCTTTGACTAAATTCAATCCAAGATTTTTGACTTTGGATATGGTTTTTAGAGGTTTCATGTTGTTTTAAAGTCTCAGCGAGGTGCTTCCAATCTTTAAAACCTTCAGTATAAAGAGAACTTAAAATAGAACCAAAAAGTTTGCAGCAAAAGCAATAAACACAGTTTTTTGTAATTGAATAGACTAATCAGTTACGCATGACTGTTTCACCATTTTTCATGTTTCTCAAATAATGAACTGCGCTAAATCTTCGACCGGTATCATTTTACAGAAAATTGTATTCCTTTAATGGTTGAGGTGATCCTTCTTTTATCAAAAAATATATCTCGGCTTCTAATAAGCTAGTTGGCCAGGAACCCATATCTGAATTTATTATCGTAGCAAATGTCTCTTTGGATTTCCCTGATGTAGGTTCAGTGGATGTCCCTGGAGTCGGCTCCACTTGAGCAAAATCGGTAGCTAGATTGGTAATGGCTTCATAATTAAGATTTGAATCAGCTTCTAATATCTCTGTGTCGTCATCGTTCCTTTTCGTGCCTTGTAGGTAACTTCCTGCCTGTTTTTGAATTTGAACTTGTTTTTCGACCCTTTTTCTTTTGTACTGAACACCCGATAATCTTTTACGTCCATTAGACATTCTAAAATAAATGAAGAAAATGTTTCAATAAAAAATGTTTTTTTAAACGAAAGAGGGGCTTTTTCGAATATTTTTCGAATGTTTCAAGGCGTGATTTTGTTGGCTTTGTTTAGGGTAAATTGTTAAAAAAAACACTTTCTATTCCATTGCTGACGTTTTGGTTTTAATTAAACCTTATTCAGAGATTCAAGGTTTGATTTAAAACCGGAACGTCAGCCATGGAGTAGAAAGTGTTTTTTTAACAATTTACCGTAAACAAAGCCAACAAAATCTCGCCTTGAAATAAGTGAATAAGGGTACGAAAAAACAAAAGATTTTTCGAATGATATATTATTTTCGACTCGTATTATTTTCGAAAAAATACGTCGTTGTACGAAGAATTATAAATCTTTCAAAACGAGGTGCCACTGGACTCACTTTCTTTATCCAAATAATAGGGGTAAAATTTACCCTTCATATGGGTTGATAAATATAAAAAAACAAAATAAAAAGAAAAGTGAATTGCTTCAAAACATAATCGACGTGTCCGAGGAAAAATTCAAAATTTAAATATAACATGCTTAAAAAAATAATTTTTAAATGGCTCATAGCAAATTTAAAATTAAATATATATCAAAAAATATTGTAACGATTTGTAAAAAAATTCGACCGTAGTAAGAAGAATTAAGAGCCCTTAAAAACAAGGTGCCACTCGGCCCATATTCCCTATCTAAATAAGAGGAGTAAAAATTATCCCTCATAGGAGGTGTATTCTACTGCATGAAACACCAAAGTGGCTAAAAATTGATGGATTTGAGCGTTTATCCAAAAACATCCTGTAGAAGCTATAAAAATATTGTTTCTCCACTTGTTTAGAAAAGCTGCCTATTTTTTAATTATTACCTACTCACCTTACTTTTACAACACACTTAGTGACACAATTTTCAAAAACCCACGGCAAATAATTGTATGTAACGAACTCTACTTCACTAGTAACCAACCTGTAAGGCAATTATTGCATAAGTAAAACAATCTAACTGCCGCTTTTCCTTTTATGATAGTAGCGTAAAAATTGTGTCACAGCTTGTCATGACTGGTTTTTAGCGACCCCATACATGTTCCGACAAATTAAAACACATGGTAAAAAATTCTTTTACAACACTTTGTATGTGTGTCCATTCATTTAAATTATAATAAAAAGGGTCATTTTTTATTTTATACATTTGTAGGCCATTTTTAAGCGGCAGTTTATTATGCTTGTGAGCGGTATCCTTGAAATATTTTGATATTTTATCTATATTCCTCTGTATTTTTGGTTCGGTTTTGAATTTGGCCTTTTAATACACGAAAACTCTACTCATCTTTCAAAACGTGTTTTTATTTAAAGACTACATGCCTCAACCTTCTTACGCCGTTCTCATGCTTTAGTATTTTTAAAGTGAGTGGGTACCTATATTTAAAAGTTCGTAAAACATATTAAAAGCAAATTTTATTAAAATTCCACCTATTAATTTTTCATAACTATTCAAATGAATCTTGATTTAATCATTTCTTCATAAACTAGTTAATTTTACAGCCCATTTTCCTCCTCCTAAGGTTGTCGCCCCAGGCAGGGGCCCGGCTTGCCCGCCCCTACCGCCGGCCCTTCTCTGTGCCCCCCTCCCTTTGAACACTGATGTGAGGTCACACCTCCCCCACCACCACCACCATATGTGGTCAATACAAGTAGTACAATCGGAATTTGAAACTGAAGCTGGTTATTAAAAAAAAATATAAAATAGATAATTTCATACACAAAATTTAATATTACTACACATCTTAATTTGGAACATATTATTATTAGAACATAGGAAATCAAAGAAGTAAATACAGATCAAATATATTTGAAGTAATAAAGGATCTAGGCGAGTTTGGAATGTAATACCAGTTTGGAATGTAGTACCACATTCACAACATTAATAAGAGGTCTGGCATTGCTTGTCCTTGACAAATTTTTCAATAATAGGTTGTAACTGGGACAAAGCACACCCCAGGTCACTTTCAACGTCCAGCTTTGCTCGATATTTTGACTTTATGTATGCTAATGCTAAAAATCCAGATTCACAGAGATATGTGGATAAAAACTGCACTAACAACCTCAAAGCTTCCAAAGCAACTTCTGGGTAAACAGAAAAATAGCGTAACCAAAAATTTCCAGCATCCATGTTTTTGAATTCCACGTTTGCTTGAGAATCACATTTTAGGTCGATTGCTTGCTCCTCAATATGATCAGGAAGTACATCCACGTCGATTTTAAAAGGATCTCTTGTTAACTTAAACTCCCAATTCTCCGAACTAATATCTGGAAATTAGTCTGGAATTTCATTTTGTAATGCTACCTACCAAATGCCCTGATATAAGGTCCTTCAATACATTTATCTGTTGCAATGGGAGATTTTTTTATCATCGAGGAGGTCGTTCAATCTTGGAAAGGATGAAAAGTTTTGCTCTGAACTCTGAAGACGGCGTTGCCAAAAAGCTATCTTCTTTGTGAAATCCTTAACTGTATCATAAGTCTTCAGAATGTTTTTCTGACATTGTAGCTTCATGTTCAGAAAGTTGAGTGTCGAAAATACGTTACGGTTACATTGTAACCACAAAATTGAGTACAGTAAATTACAGTTAGTTTTACTTTTTATTTATTTTTTTTAAACTCGCGCCTCCCTTGAAATTCTTCTATACCCCCCAGGTTGAGAACCGCTGCCAATGGTGGCTCCAGGAGGGGCAATAGGGACAATTGCCCCCCTCCCCCTAAAAAAAAGCCCAGCGTATTTTTTTTTCCATAGCCTAAAATTATATAATCGTACAACTAATACTAAATGAGTTTAAATTTAAAATCAGAAGATGTTTATGTCTTATATGAGGCTGTGAAAGGCAAAGTGGTGAAAGTCAGTGAGTCAAGTGGTGTAAGTCCAAAGAATTTTATTACAAAAACTACAAAAAATTCCACTATAAATTGAACAAATTATAATTCATAGTAATTATTATAATATTGAAAATAATTATTTGCAATTCCACTATAAACTGAACATGGAGATTGTATTTTTGCCCTCAAATAAAGAGTTGAAAATGTGACTTACAGCACTTTGCCTTTCACCGCCTTATATATATATATATATATATATATATATATATATATATATATATATATATGTGTGTGTGTGTGTGTGTATATATTTATATAATCCTAAGAGCCGACGTTGCCCCCCCCCCCGCCAAAAAAAAAAACTCCGGACTGGAGCCGCCCCTGAACGCTGTGGTAAACAATCCAAAATTACGCATGAAGGAATGATTTGTTCAGTTTTGTAATATATCATAAAATCCTAATCCTTGTGTACAGAGTTTACCAGAGAGTGCGCTCTTGATTTCATAGTTAAGGAATCAAGTATTCATTAAATGATCACTTGCAAAAGAATTGCTGTATAAGTACTTATCATACATTTTTTGAGTTTTTATAAGTACTCATCATATATTTGTATTTTTACATAAGATCTTTATGTTGAGCTGAAATTTACTGCTGTATACACGCTTATTTATTTATTTTTTTACCGCTGAATGACGTTTGATTTTGGAAAATTTCTTGCAGCTATCTCGTTATTCTTGAATGTTTCTGAAAGCAGAGATTTTTAACTTTATATTGTTCGTCATCAGCCTTGTTCATCAGACAAAGATTATGTAATAAATTGAATCCCGCATTAAAGCTGAGTGAATTTTTATAATATTTGCGGCACGGATGTATTGTAACCGAACACTCACCTTTAAGTCGAAGGCTTACCTTTTCTATCATAACGCTTCAGTATCATTTACTTTATCACATTCTTCACGTTATTTAACGCTAAAGATTTTCAACATTTTGTATAGGTAAATTGGTAATTGAATTTGAATATTGTGTTCATGTAGTTTCTTATCAGTTCACAACTCATTGAAAGGATGTTGTTCTGATATATTACTTACATGAAACCTGCAGAAAACACTTAACGGGGACACAGAGCTTCTTAATATCCACAATAAAAACAAAGACGGACAATGGTTTCGAATTAATGGACTTAGACATCCATCAGGGGGAATAACATTAACTGTTTTGAAAAGAAAAGATAAAACCTTTGTTCTCGAGGAATAAACAGGAAAACCAACGTAAATAAAGCCAAAATAGCAGTACGATGCGACTATTTTGCGTACGGCCGTTTCGAAGCTACAAAGGAGCTTCTTCATCAGTGCAGCGAACTTAGTGGCAGCTAAAAAGAAAAAGAAAAAGACTAAGACTAAGCGACCAGACACGTGCACATGCACTTAAATTCCCGCACGTGTCGAGCACCCAAAGGCACGAATCAGCGGAGAGACCGAAATAGGGCAAGCAGCGCCATCTCGTGGCAAAAAGAGGGAAAAATTGAAAAATTAAAAAAAAATTGAAGAAACAGGTCAACACAGCTAAATAAGCCCTTTCCACAATTGAGGAAAAACAGGGGTGCTTGACAAATCATTAACCAAAGAACCCGAATTTTTAAAAATGTGATAAGCTTCCCAGAAATCAAGATCGGCAGGCGAGCGACATTTCTGAATAATGGAGGCAGGAAAAAAAAATCAAATCGATGATTCGAAATCCAGGGGTGTTGAGCAATGAACGAGCGATTTAACTCTTGTTTTTTTACATAACTCTCGTGTTCCTTCAAGCGGAATTTAAGAGCACGCTTGGTTTGTCCAGTATAAGAAAGGCCACACTGGTAAGAAACCCGGTAGATACCACAGCTATTTAAGCGATCAATGGGGTGTTTGAGATCCGAAAAAGATATTTTATTGACCGGAGAGAAAATAACCTTAATTTCCACGGCGATTGGTAAACGGTAATTGGTCCACGGCGACCGCCCTCAGATAATAAAGCCCGGAGCACAATAGTTCAGGAGTGGAGCAAATGTTCAACGCCCGATGGACAAACGTGTTGAAACAGGCCATTTTTTGACTGGGAGGATGGGCAGAAAGCCTATGTGGGGGAAGAGACACGGCAAAGGGCTTGCGGAAGACAGCAGTCTGTAAAACGTCGTCACTGCGGATAATAAGCACATCCAAGAAAGATAAACGGTTATTACACTCTTCCTCACACGTAAATTGTATACAAGGGTCAATAGAATTCATGACAGAGAGCACGCGATCGATGTCGGAGTTATTCTGATCCAATAAGACAAAACAGTCATCAACATAGCGAACATAGAAAGGAAACTTTAATTTGTCAAATAGTTTAACCTCAAAATAATGCATATAGATGTCACTCAAGACGGGTCTAAGAGGATTACCCATAGCGAGACAATTTGTCATACGATAGAAAACGCTATTAAAAACAAAAGTCGTCTGCTCAAGACAAGTACGAGTGAGAAGGGTTAGTTCATCAATTTCGAACTGCGAGAAATGGAATTCACTAAGTCTCTTGCTGAGACAATACAAGGCCCCGTCAACAGGGACATTCGTGAATAGCGAGTTCACACCAAAAGAAGCCATCGCGTGACCTTTGGGTCTACAGCCACGAAGTTTCTTCACAAAATCTAGAGAATTACGAGTAGTGAAGGAGTTGTTGCTCAAGAGAGGAGCAAAAACAGAAACCAAGTGTTTCGAAAGTTTATAAGAAGCAGTGCCAATACTGGAAACAATAGGTCTAAAAGGAATGCCCGGTTTATGAACCTTTGGTAAAACATAGAATCTAGCACAATGAGAGATTGAAGGCAAAAGAGTCCTTTTAAAAATCTCCGGGAGCATAACAGAAGCTTTTATAGCGGATTTAACGGAATTAAGTTCAGAAGTACTGGGGTCGTTGCGAATCACCACATAAGGACCCTCATCGATGAGATTCTGGGATTTCTCCAAATAAGTGGATTTATCAAGAACAACAATCTGACCACCTTTGTCAGCCTTGGTAATCACCAAATTAGGATTGGAACGCAACTTCTTAAGACCCTCTATAGCAGACTTATTTAGATTCGATTTGGAAACGTTAGAATTCAAGTCCACAGTGTTAGCAATCAAATGCCTAATGGAATCCTTTTGAGAAGCCGATAAAGCACTAAATTTGAAAGACCTTTCAATAGGACCAATCAACTTAGGAAAGGAAGGCCTGGAGGAGACCGAAAAATTATTGTTAAGTTTAAGAGCATAAAGCTGATCCTTATTCAGAGAAACGCTGGAAAGGTTAACGACGGAATGCCTGTTTACCGTTGGTAAACTGGTGGAGTTATAGGAGCCCGAATGTCTGCAAAGAGCAGCAAACTTCCTATTGAGAGAGGACTTATGAGTGGATGAAGCACACATGGCTCTAAACCACGATGCATTTTCAATAGACTCAAAGTTAGAAGCAGAATTTGCCAGAGAAATGTGTAAGGAGTATAATTCCTGTTTAATAAGTGAAATCCTATGATGAGTATCCTGAAAAAGAGAACGTAAAAGGGCTAGCCTAGATAGAAAAAAAAACCTGATCAACTCTATTAGAACGAGAAAGATTACAATCCAGTGAAATAAAATTAGGTATAATCTTAAAACGTTTACAGTCCAGAAGGAAATGTAAATAATTCAAATATCTAAACTTCTTGAGGCGCAAATTAGAAAACCTATTATCGTCAGACATAATTCGGAAATAAACAAGGTAAATAAGGTAAATAAGGCCCGTTAACGCCAATGTTTTGAAAAGAAAAGATGAAACCTTTGTGCTCGAGGAATAAACAAGAAAACCAACGTAAATAAAGCACAAATAGCAGTAAGATGCAATTATTTTGCAGACGGCCGTTTCGAAGCTACAAAGGAGCTTCTTCATCAGTGCAGCGAACTTAGTGGCAGCTCAAAAAAAGAAAGAAAAAAGTCGAAGTCTAAGCGACCAGTCACGTGCACATGCACTTAAATTCCCGCACGTGTCGAGCACCCAAAGGCACGAAGCAGCGGAGAGACCGAAATAGGGCCATCTCGTGGCAAAAAGAGGGGGGAAAATTGAAAGATTGAAAAAATTGAAGAAACAGGCCAACACAGCTAAATAAACACTTCCCACAATTGAGGAAAAACAGGGGTGATTGACAAATCATTAACCAAAGAACCCGAATTTTTAAAAACATGATTAGCTTCCCAGAAATCAAGATCGGCAGGCGATCGACATTTCCGAATAATGGAGGCAGAAGAAAAAAAATTGCTATTTGTGCTTTATTTACGATGGTTTTCCTGCTTATTAACATTAACTGTGTTGTCACTAGTATGTCCGCATTGTGCATTGAGACAATCCCCCCCTAATGATTATCAGTTTGATGAAGAACTGCATTAATTTGTTAGAAACTAGTTACCACTCCATGCTTTTACTGTCGATATTAATGCTACTGTGTACCAACCATATTGGATACGCCCACCTCAATGTTTTCCTAGGGAGAAAGTGTGTCCAAGAATTGCCGACTTGAATTTAAAGATTTTTTTAAACTGTACTCGGTAATAGAGAAAAAAATTTTACACCTTCAGATATTTTTCATTTTAAAAAAGCAAATAATAGTTTTAAATTGAAATTATTCGAGGGAAAAAAATCTGGTATAGTGCATTTTAAACGCTCGTAAATTCCTTTGTTGGGTGAAATTTATAAAATGCATCCTTTTGCAAGATGCAGAAAAGTTCAGGCTATCTGAAAAATACCTTTTTTTATATTTAATTATCAGCTTTTATGTAGCTGTAAATAGTAGACAAATATTCTCCATTGGTTAACATTGTGGTGCGCGAATACAGTAGGGTTAGTACACTTCAGCCTTAAGAGGCTGTGGACTTGCCCACATAATATTGTTTGACCATGCCACCGATGCAGATACATGAATGTTGAGTCCAAAGTAATCAATTTGATCTATTTATTTCTTTTTCGTTGGCATGCTACTTAGCTATTTGATCATTTTTCAGGGCTCAAGATTGCCAAAATTGGCCCAGCAATTTATGCAAGCTAAACCAGTGTTTGCCAGAATTCTTTTCATGCCTGGAGAAGATAGGCTGAATAGATTCGGAGCATTTCAGTGCAAGGTGATGATAAATAGTGTTGCAACGGAGATAGTGACATTGAAGCTACCGCCATCGAATCTAGGTAAGATGGAACATTGTTTTATTAAGGATGTTTTTATCATTTAATTAATTTTTCATTTTTTAAAATATTCTACATTAGTGCTATATTCTACTCAATTCAACATCATAGAAAAATTCAGATTTTAGATGGTCATACATATTTTTAATCTTGAAAATCTTACAAATAGGAAAACGGCCGCAATTATAAATATTTGCCCTCAAATTACCTTATTTATTAATAAGTAATTTTGCTAACCAGTCAGTCGACTTGAGACCTTCGAAAAAAAAAACTAATGGTATGATGTTGTCCCATCTAGGTAAGATGGGGCATTATTTTATTATTAATGATGTGTTTATTGTTTAATTAATAAATTTTTCATTTTTTAAGCATTTTGCATCAGTGCGATATTCTGTTCAATTCAACATCTTATAAAAATTCAGATTTTAGACGGTCATACATATTTTCAATCTTGGAAGTCTTAAGAATAGAAAAACAGCGTCAATCATAAATACTTGCAGTCTAATTACTTAATTAATTAATCAGTAAATTTGCTAATCAGTATGTCGACTTGAGGCGTTCGAAAACAACATAAAGTAATGGTATAATGATGTTGCCATATCTAGGTAAGAGGGGATATTATTTTATTATTAAGAATGCTTTTATCATTTCCTTAATTAATATTTAATTTCTTTTAATACATTAGTGCGATATTCTGCTCAATTCAATAGCACTGAAAACTTCAAATTTTAGATAATACACATTTTTAATCCTGAAAAATTTAGGAATAGAAAAACAGCATCAATTATAAATATTAACACTCAAATTATCTAGTTAATTAATTAGTAAATTTGTTAATCAGTCAGTCGACTTCAGGAATTCGAAAACAGCGTAAAGTAATGGTATCATGATGTTGCCCCATATAGGTAAGGTGGGACATTATTTATTAATAAGGATGCTTTTATCACTTCATTAATTAATATTTAATTTCTTTTAATACATTAGTGCGATATTCTGCTCAATTCAATATCATAGAAAAATTTAAATTTTAGATGATAGTACATATTTTTAATCCTTAAAGTCTTAGAAATAGAAAAAAAGCGGCAATTATAAATATTTTCATTCTAATTACCTAATTAATTAGTCAGTAAATTTGTTAATCAGTCTGTCGACTTGAGGTATTCGAGAACAACATAAAATAATGGTATAATAATGTAGTCCGATCTAGGTAAGATAGGGCATTATTTTACCATTAATAATGCTTTTATCATTTCATTAATTAATATTTAATTTCTTTTAATATTGTAGATTAGTGCGATATTCTGTTTAATTCAATATCATAGAAAAATTCAAATTTTAGATGATAATACATATCTTTAATCCTGAAAGTCTTAGGAATAGAAAAAGCGTCAATTATAAATATTTGCACTCCAATTACCTAATTAATTAATCAGTAAATTTGTTAATCAATCAGTCGACTTGAGGTATTCGAAAATAGTGATGCGACATCGATAACAAAACATCGATATTCAATATTAAAACATCGATGCTAATAAAACATCGCCCAAAAACCATCGATGTTTTTAAACATCGATGTTTTAGAACATCCATTTTTTAAAACTGGTTTAGTAATCTCTAACATTAATGTTATTTCCGTTAGTCGTGGTGGAGGGGTGATTTAATTTTACTCTCTGATTGGGCAGACATAAATGACAAAAACTTGGTTCCTTTGGGCTACATTGATGACTCAAAATTCTCGTTGTGAATACCGCCATGTTTTGCCTTCAAATGTCCAGAAAAATTCGTGGTATTGTCAGAAGTTTTAAGGGACTTAAGGCAAATATTGCATTTCGCCAATTTGTTAGAGGTTTTGTAAAAATATTTCCAAACGGTACTTTTGGGAGGCATCTTACTAATAATATTAACGTCAACTTATATAAAACCAGAGCGAAACAAAAACTTAAATGGATGCACTCGTGTATATACTATTTGTAAAATAAAACCCCATGGAAGGTTCTGGAGTGTCAGGAACATTCCAAGCGCACTGATTGGTTCATTGGTTGTTAATTGCCATTTGTCTGTTTGCTAAGGAAACATTCCTCCTTTTGTATTCGTAATTTTCAGAATTCAGACTTACATTTACTGAGTGTGAAAATTATGCTACGTGGTAAATTTTTTTTATTACGATACTTTTTCATTAAAAAAAAACATCGAGACAACGTAAAACATCGAGAACAAAACATCGATGTTAAAAAAAACATCGGCTTCAATAAATCGATGTTTAAAACATCGATATTTTTATCAAAACATCGATGTTTTGAAAACATCGACATCGATGTCGCATCCCTATTCGAAAACAACGTAAAGAAATAGTATAATGGTGTTCTTCCAATGCGGCAGACACTTTTGTCTTTCGACTTTCTCGCAGTCATCGAGAGATTTGTTGGTTTCTTATAATGGATGCACCGTATAGACGAACCAACATAACTACTAGTGCCAGCACAATTTTGACCGGGTAACCCCAAAGGCAACATCTGGAGGACTCGTACATTTTCTCCACCCACATACAACACGGGGAAGGTCTTTCCGGCTTACGGTTTTAATGTGTCAATGCCCAGCGTAGATACAAGGAAATTTAGTGGCGTTTCCCGGATTTTATCAGAGCACCCTCAGTTACCGAATTCCGGTGCCTTAACCACTAGGATGTCTCGGGTGCTGTAATGATATGATATTAATAGGCCCATTTAATTACTATTTTCGCAGTATGTATTAAGTGAGATAAAATAATCCAAAAGATGTTACATAAATGTAAAATAATAAAAAGAAAATCTTTAAAGCTTTATTTTTTGCTGACGGATAAAAGTTTAGAAATCTTAAAATTAGGGACAAAGCCAGTTACTAACCAACCTGATCTTACAACTTTCCTTTACGTATGCGACACATTTTTCCAAAATGTTATCGTATTTTTTATACCGAAAAAATTATACATCAAGCTGTTCCTAACTGAAACTTTTAATACTTTGATGAGCTTGTTTTTCAAAGGTTCTCCTTCCGATTAAAATATCGCCATATCATTCAAACATATGAATAGGCATTTCTTAAAGTCAAAATTAGCAAATAAAAGATAAATTCCTCATCATAATAAATTTTATAAATAAAGTCCTTACTTTTCTCGCATATTAATGTGCGGGAGAGTTCAGGGTTTAAAATCAGTTGTAGAAAAATATGATTCTTTTTTTTTATTATACGTAGGACATTTTAATACGAGAGTGCTATTTTGAATCTTGAAAGTCCTACAAACCATTTTGCATTCTTAACATTTAATGCAAAATCTGTAATGCGCATTCACTATCATTTGTAATTTCTGGATGAAAAATATAATTCCTAATGCTCCTTTGAAGAAGTATGCCGGAAAAGGGAAGCATTTGTATCTAGGATAAAATAAAACATCCTTATAAGTTCCTTTAAAATGTGAAATAAATAAATATAAAATGAAAAACATATTTTTTCAGTTGAGAGCTAATGTAATTTTCAGCCTAAAAGTAATGGTTTCTAATTAAAATACTGTCCCACATCATATAAACTAAGTACCACTCTCTCTTGAGAAAGGTAGATAGAAAGACACATTAGGAAAACTAGAAATTGAAAGAAAGAGAAGTGGAATAATGTAATGGAGTTAGCACTAATGTGTAAACTTATAAGTAAATAGGAGTTAAGTGGAATTGCAACATTCAACGCTTGAGAATTCTGAGAAGTAATGGTTTGTATTGGTTTATTACTCTTGTAACTGGTCCGAGGTAGCCTATCGGTAGCGCGTCGGCTTTCGGTGCTGAAGGTGCTTGGGTCGAATCCAATTCAATACCTTCATGTCTAGGCCGGATATGGACACATTACATCTGAATATAGGAAAGTTCTTCTATGAGGTCAGTGGGTGGGGAAGGTACGCCCCTCCCAGATGTCGCCCATGGGGTTGCTCGGTCAAAATTGTGGTGGTACCTAGCCAAGTCGAACTCCGATCCTTGTGGTGCTATTATAAACCGGAGCCTCTCTACTCAGCCCGAAGCATATATGGATCTGGTCTGGGACTTCCGGCCAGGGTGCATTAGGAACAACAACAACAACACAGTTGTAACTAAAGAGTGGATTGTATGCCAATACCTTTGGGCTTATGCCTTTGAATACTTTGGCTGTTTTTCCCTGTTAGTGCATATGACATCAAAAGTTTCAATAAAATTGAATATCTGAGGCATTATTTAACAGATCAAAATTACATATGTGTTTGTGAGGAAAGAGTTATGTCCAAAAGACGAAATTCTTTGATATTTCAACAAGACACTTTGCACTTACGTGGACCCTTATCGCAATTTAGAATGACGCTTATGGAGGGAAATTCAACTTATTTCCGTCTGAGAAACGTCTAGTGACCAGTTCACTGGATATCTTTAGTCCATACCCTTCTTAATTCTTTCTGAGTTTGGAGAAAGTTAGACAAAGTCTGTTTCTGTTCCTGATATCCTTTTTTCTTCTTCATGTGGCTGGATTTTACTTTTGAGTAAACAAAAGTGAAAAACAGAAGGACAGGAAGTCACAAACCTATGTAACTTGCTGTTGATTACTTTTTACGTGTATTTTTGTGCAACGAACAGAGATCATCATATACTTACCAATTGTTTACTCCTTTTCGCTAACTCTTCCGGAAAAATGGATAATGCATCCTCTTCTTAGACCAGCTGCATAAAAAAGTTATTAATTGAGTCATGACAGTATTTTTGCCCAGGAACGTTACTCACGATGGAAAGAGAAATGATACATCAGATATAACAAGTGAAACCTGCAAACATTGATGTGTTGCTAAAATTTATGATCTGCTAAATTGATGTGGAGGAAATATATGTGTTTAGTAAATATACCTAGCACGCACATCAATTTTATTCTGAAGTGGGGTAAACATGTTACTGACAATGCATTACAGATATTCGTACATAGGATTTACAGATAATTACCCACGGATTTCTGAGTCAGCATGAAATGTAATTTTCTGGCGATTTCCAGTGTAACTAGGGAACATATCAAATACATCCTAAGATATGCTGGGCATGCTATTGACAATATTTTGACTTCACCTCTCCTATTTAGTAGCCTGATATCTTGAATTTTGTAACATGTAACTCAAATAATAACCTAATCATAACCTATGAATAGTGGGTAACGCAACAGGCGACTGATGTACTGACTACTGTTTCATATATTTCATTAATTTTTCAGTCGAACTGGACGCTTTGACCCCTTACAAGGTAGTAAGTGTTAACGAGACCGTGGAACTCGAAGTGAACAACACCCAGAAGTTGGAACACCCCGTCAAGTGGCGACACAACGGAGTAGACGTCCCGGAGTGGGATGACCAGTTGAGAGTCGAGATATCAAATGTACAAAAGAAAGACTCCGGGATATACGAGTGTTTTTATGACGGGAGAAGGAATGAAGGTGTTCACGCCCTCATGAGACTCATAGTGAGAGGTAAATACAGACATTTTGATATCGATTGAATTGCAGAAAGATTTATTGGTTTGAGCACTTTTCTATTTTCAGACAGTCCCCGTTGATATGATGCAAAAATTCTGTGGGAAACACATCATTAAAATACATTACAATATTATTGTTATTTTTCAGTTCGGGGCACTTGTCCGGAGACATTCGCTCTAATACCGCGGTTAATGGTGTTCTTCTAGTAAGAGCACCATCATGTAAGCCATCATAGCTCCCGATTCGACTCCAATTCAGACCCAGAGGTGACATCTTTGGGGGGGGGGGGGTGTCATACCCTCTTTCCACCTCTACAAACCTCACCGAGGGACCTTCGTGCCTACAGATTTAATATGCCTGCTTACAGGCTCATAATGAGTCAGAAAATAAAAAAAGGATTACATTTTTAATTTATTAGTAGTCAAGAAAAGATAGTTTAATAGGTATATTTAAAACACGTGTATCTCTAATATAGAACGACAGTATGTATCTCAAATACCACTGTGGTATATATTTGATACTGCTGTAATATATCGTTCATATTGCTGTTATAGAGCAGGTTTCGCCCACTTTAATGGGCTGTTCATTCCAACTGAACTGCTGGAGGAAACTTCCATGAAAGCACCTAACGGGACTTCAGCCTCTTATAATTCACAATTAAAATAAGAATGAAAATTGTAGGTGATTCACTCGGGACTTTACCCAAAACAAGCGGTACAATTTTGAAAGGAGAAAACATTTCAAAGTATCTTCTTGAAGGTACCGTAGAGAGAAATAAGCCTAGGACTATTTAGCAGCTGAAAAAAAAAGTTTTGCAAGAAATTAAAACAATCAATACCAACATCCTGAAGCGTACATTTGACGATATACAACAATGGTGATCTCTGGATGTCGATGCCAATTTTCAGTATCTGTGATGATTGGTTGGTTTATTTGGTTAACTTATAGCAGTAAGGTAAACTTTTGCTGACCAGTGGGCTAATTAGATCGGGACCTAAAGTTTAATGCCGATTCTAAACGGCTACAAACTCCCATGCCAAGAGTGGTACTCGAACCCACAGGATCTGGACCGTGGGCATCTGAAGAGGCAATGCACTTTGTATTCAAATTTCCTTCTGAAATATTTTTCGCTTTCAAAATTATAGCACTCTTTTGGGGGTTAAAGTCGTGAGTGAATCACCCTGTAGTTTCGATTTCATCAGTGTAGTTCTTTAGACAGGGGAACGTTTGTTTGCAATTCATAAATTCTTAAAAATCAAGCTGAGTCTGGGAAAGGACTTTTCAAAGAACAGATGTATATGGGACGGAAGCAGCTGCTATACAGGAAAAAAATTGCACATCATTTTTATTTGAAGACTGATGTTTTCTTCCACAGCAGAAGGCATTTCTCCTCAATCATGTTACGAAATACCAGAACAGGAAGATAGCAATGAATAATATTTTATCTATATCCCATATATTTCATTTAAATTATTCTCTAGATGCTATAAAATAAGCATTTTATGGGATCTAAAGAAAGTGGCAGGGCTAAATAGAGAGTCGTGTCTTATGCGCAGCATTCTTTTTGAGGCCCCATATGACTATTTCATAGTATATAGGCAGTAAAAATGAAAAAAATTCACAGTTCTCTATTTCACTATCTTTACACCTAAAAAGTGAAACAGTTTTTGAACTGACATCTCATATCTCATTATTATTAAACACTACCATTAAAAGGTCGAGTGATAGCAGAATGGTTAGCTCGCTGGAGTTCGGTACCAGAGTCCTTGGGTTCAAGTTCCGCTATTGACATGGAAATTTTCAGCCTTTCGGAATCGGCTTTAATCAGTAGGTCCCGTCTAATTAGCCCTCGTGTAGTAAACATAAAAAGGCCGTAGCTCTCTCGAACAATTAATCTAACATTAAAAGTTAATATAGGGTAAAAATTTTAATTACATAAGTGTTGAAGTAAAGTCAGAAATATAGAGCATGTTTTACACACTCGCATAATGAAAAATGGGGTTAATCTAGTTAAAACGAATTTAAGCCCGAGTGTCACTTGGGTTACCTTTTTCTTTGAGGTGAACTAAGCCCGAGTCTCTCGGGGTAAACTTTTAACTCTCTAAACTACAAAATTGCCAATTATATACGTTCGCCGTCTGTTCAGATATTAACTATGAACTTTCTAATTTAAAAAAACAAAGAGAAAGCATCACCTAACAGATGTAAATTTATGAAGCGATCTAGAATCAAAATTTAAATCAGAGTTATTTTGAACGTATATCAGAGTTATTTTGAACGAATATTAGCATGTGATTCCTTGTCAGGACTATCCGAATCAGATTTAGACGGTGAGAAAAATACAACTGAACAAATATATGAGAGAAATTGCAATGCGATTGGTTGAAAAAGGTGGAACAGTAATGAAGGAATGCTAACTTGCAACAACAGTTGACATATTTTTTGCGAGACATTTCCCGAAACCAATACCACCGACAGAAAAAAAGAGAAACCTGCAAGAATTTGTAAGGTTTGCAACAGCACATCAAAGGCAGAAATGGGAAAAAGATTAAGGAAAGAAACTCGAACTTATTGCAAACCTTGTGGTGCTGCTTTTTGTGCAAATCCATGCTTTGAAATGTATCACACCAAAGCAAATTTCATTAAATGATGCTATTTACCAATAAAAGCTATTTTTAGATCTTTGTAAATCCTCTGGGTAAATTTTTATTCAATTTTATTTAAAATTTTATGTTGAGAAATAATATTTCCTTATGCGGAACTTTTTTTTAAACTTTAAAACTTGCTGTTTTCAATAATTTCTCATTAAATATTACTTTTTAGTAAATTTAAATAGTTTCTACATTATAAATAAAATCAATTTAAAATTTATAATAAAAATTTTTTTAAAGATATATCTTCAAAGTATTTTTTTAAAATAACGAAAAGTATCTACTAAAACCCCTCAGTCAAGAGAGAGACATACGGTCGAAATAGCTCAGTCCTGAAAGTGTTAGGCTGCCTGATGGCGGAATTGTTAGGGCGCTGGAGTTCGGTACTGGAGTCTGTGGGTTCAAGTCTCGCTATTGGCATGGATGTTCGCAGCCAATCGAAATCGACTTTAAGCAGTAGGTCCCGTCTAATTAGCACTCGTGTAGTAAAAATACAAAGGCCGTAGCTCTCTTGAACAATTAATCTAACATTAAAAGTTAATATAGACTATAAATTTTAAGTACATAAGTGTTGAAGTAAAGTCATAAATATAGAACCTGTTTTACACACTCGTATAATGAAAAATGTGATTAGTCTAGTTAAAACGAATTTCAGAGGGTCAAACAAGTATACTCTGTGTTTTAAGATTTTCACTGACACAGTCAGAATTAAAAAATGAAAGGATGATTTAAGATATTGTGATGTGAGTTATTTCAACAAGGTAGAATTTGTTAAAGCGTTATTTTCTTGAACCAGATGTGCTAACCTATTTTTAATTTTTTTTTCATTTCAAAGACCTTGATAACAACTTCAAAACCAATCTGTGAAATAACATCAGGCAGGGCACAGCCATGGAGTGGTTGGTTGGTTGGTTGATTTCGGTTTATTGGCGCAAAGTCCAGAGAATAGGAACAGATGTCGGGTGTGGGAATAAAGTAAAATAATTCTGAGTTTCAGATGTTTTGAGGAAAATGTTACGCTGGGTAAAAGGAACAAAACTTTTTCTCCACACCAGAGGACCACCGACTAATCTACCGGCATCAATCAGAAAACAGTTTATGAGCCACCTAAAAGAAGCCAAAAAAGTTTTGTTATTGCGTTGAATTAAATCAAGGACTTACTATGTACATTGCACAGGGTTCGAAAGAAAATGGATAGAAATATTGAAAAAATTCAGCGTGTCATCAAATCCAGGTAGGTAAAAAAATATATTGAACCTGTAAAGAAACATAGTGAGGATTTGAAACTACACTGAAGTGCCACTGAATTAGGGATAGCAAAGCCTATGCAAATTGTGTAGCGCTGCGCATCATGTATGCGCAAGTGAGGGCGCTGTGGTAACTGCATATATAGCGAGTACTGTGGTTGTTCTGAATTAGTTGTTGGAATTGCCAGTATGGGTAAACTGCCTGATTTAGACGCCTTCGATCGCGGACAAATCGTAGGTGCACGACGCATGGGCCATTCAATTTCCGAAATCGTCAGACAGCTAGGATTTTCAAGGTCGACAGTGTCAAGAGTATACCAAGAATACATGGATGGTGGAAAAAAAACTAGCGATCGGGCAAACTGCAAAGGACAATTAGCCTTGACAGTGCGTGGTGAGAGACGGCTCAGGCGTATTGTACGTAGCCAGCGAAGCCCAACATTAGCTCAAATTACCACCCAGTTTAATGACGGTGCCAGTCGTACAGTCAGTAAACGGACTGTGTAACGCTCGCTTCACCGTATGGGTTTCGGGAGCCGTCGACCTACGGGAGTACCATTGCTCTATACTCGCCATCGGGCTGCACGTCTTGCCTGGGCAAGAGAGCACAGAGACTGGAGTGTAGAGGACTGGAAATAAGTAGCATGGAGTGATGAGTCTCGATTCCGACTACTTAACGCCGACGAATCTATGCCTCGTCGTGTGGCAGCCGTTATCAAGGCCAGAGGAGGCCCAACTCGTTACTAGGTAGGTATCCCTAATTCAGTGGCACTTCAGTGTAGAACGATTGAAAAAAAGCCTCTGCAAAATAAAGACCTATATATATATATATATATATATATATATATATATATATATATTCTAAATAGAGAGAGATACAAAGAATAAGGCTTGCATTTCCTTTTTTTATGAGGGAAGTTTATAGTGTGATATTTAACTTATAAAATTTGTTTTGTCTAGGCTGTGCTGCAGACAAGTATGGAAAAGACTGTGACCAAGACTGTCCCCCCTGCTACAACGGGGGCGTTTGCCACGATATGTGGGGCGAATGTGTTTGTCCGGCAGGATTCACGGGAGTCAACTGTGAAGTCGGTAAGCGTAATTTCATTAGGGATATTGGAAGAGAGCATCTTGCAAAATACCAGCGTTTTTTTATATTTGACATTGATTAAAGTAACAGGAAAAGCTCCTTAATTAGGGTCAAGTTCTTGAATCAATTGAATTGAACACGTTGCTGACCGACAATTTTATCTAAATATATACGCAAGTCCCCGTCAAAAACTGAAATTTTGGAATAAAGTACGGCATGTTTATTTTCTGAAGTCTTTTTTCTTTCTATGGGAGTCTGAGATTCACAGTTTAAATGATTAAATGCGAGGATTTGCCTGAAACTCATTCTGGTCATAGTAAAGGTAGTTTTCAGGTCGACAATTTGTTCAGCAAGGGTTCTAATCATAACCTAAAACAACAATTTCAATGAAGAATTTTTCATATGCTATGGACTGAATCGCAAATGTAGTTCATTTGATAATGCATTGTCATTTGTAGAAGTTTTGATAAATCAAACAAGAAAATATATATTTCAAGTAGTCTCTTCTAACGAAACTACTGCGGGTTATTAACGTAGAATTACTTATCGTTGCTTACGTTTTTTTTTGCGCGCATTTTGGTATTTTTCTGTATAACTGTTTTACTGCTACTGGGTTTAGTGCACTGCCAAAATCAGGGGCGGCTCCAGTCCAATTTTTTTTTTTTTTTTTTTTTGGGGGGGGGGCAACACCGGCTCTTAGGGTTATATATATATGTATATGTATGTATATATATATATATTATATATATATATATATATATATATATATATATATATATATATATATATATATATATATATATATATATACTGGACGCTCGTTAATTCGAACTCAAAGGTTCTCGGAAAAAAGTTCGAATTCTCCGAAGTTCGAATTATCCGATGTTAAGAGAAAATATATAACTTTAAAAGTGTATCACTGAAGAAGAAAAATCTCCTAGTATGTATAACCCCAGAAAATATATTATACTATGTTATCTAAAATTAACATATTAAAAAGCAATACAGACTTGCCTTGATCATAAAATGAAGCAGAAGATATGCAGTAGAAAGTAAACTTGAATTAAAAATACGGATTGCACTTTGGGGAAAAACTGTAAAGTGGATGTTTGGTTTTGTTTATGATGCCTACATTGTTCAGCCAACTTCTGGATTTGAAGTAAACATTTCAATTTATTTTCAGAGGAAGGTTCCATCTGAATTAAATGCTTTGTCCATTATGGCCGCATTAAAAATATCTTTCGGCAGGTAAGTAGAGAAAAGCCCTGGCAGTTTCCTACCGAAATTAGTGCATACGTCTTCGTTTACATCAGAGCTTTGGCCACATACAGTTTGATAAGAAATTTTGTGCCTTGACTTAAATCGAGAAAGCCATCCATCACTGCATTTAAAATCTTCAATACCCATTGGACTTGCCAATTCATCAGCCTTCGTCAGCACTAGGGGTCCATTTATCGGAAAATTTCGAGATCTAACATCCTGGAACCATAGCAGTAGAGCTTTTTCTAGATATTCTTGGGATGCTTTTCTCATGCGTTTCCTTCCTCTAGCAAATTTTGATTTTTCCCATGAATCTAAAATTGACTCCTTGTTTTTAAAATAAGTTGACAAGATTTTTTTTTATTCCTTAGTCAGCTGCTAACTTTGTTTTACATTCGCCATTCTCTACTCTCTTTAAAATTTCTACGTTTGTCTCCAAAATTAGGGTTTTGTACTTTCCACGCGTAGACATCCTGAATTTTTACACTTTCACATCACACACTGAGGAAGAAAAACTAGATCACATTAACTTGTCTGCACTGCAGGCGTATCTGACGCAGCTCCCTAGAATCTGTAGTAAAGACTGGTTTTTCTAAAATTCTAAGAAAATCGATACAAATAACGGAAAATCGTTTTGTCCATTAAGCACTGATAAGGACAATAGCCACTAACGTTTAGCGGAAATGCAATAGTCTAGGGATACGGGCATGTGGCTCTTTACATAGAAAAAAATACAGGTGATTTTAACACACAAAATAATAAATACAGCGTGTATTTTCTCCGTTAATTGAGGAAAAGGAAAGATTTTTTGTCAAATTTTTAGTTCGAATTAACCGAATTGATAAAATTTTAGTTCGAATTAATGAGATATTTTTAACATTAACTCCAATACAAGTTTTTTGGGGCCTTTGGATTAGTTCGAATTAACCGAGTTCGAATTAACGAGCGTCTACTGTATATATATATATATATATATATATATATATGTATGTATGTATGTATGTATGTATGTATGTATGTATGTATGTATATATATATATATATATATATATATATATATATATATATATATATATATATATATATATATATATATATATAAATAAAGAAATAAACATCGTCTCATTTTAAATTTTAACTCATTTAGTATTAGGTCTACGATTATGTAATTTTAGACTATGAAAAAAAAATACACCAGGTTTTTTTTTTTTTGGGGGGGGGGTGAATCGCCCCTACTGCCCTCCCCCTCCTTGGAGCCGCCATTGGCCAAAATTATAACTCGCGATAACGCTAAAATTTTGCTTTCCGCACGACCGCTATTGAGGAACGTAATCCTTCGTTAAAAAGGGTTGAAGTGATGTCACAAATTGATGACTCTGTGGTTATACATTATTCAATATGAAATGAAACTGAATGAAGGGAAATAAGAAACCAAATGCTTACCAATACTCCAGAGGTATATTTTGCGTAGTCAGCAGTGTGGGTTGTTATAACAGCTAAAACAGTAATCTGTTGCTGATAATGCATTAAACATTCGCCCTGAATACGAATTACCGGACTTACAACATCTCGCAGACACCAGACCAGTTGTGGTCAACATGGAATGCGGACAGACGCCCTAATTAACACCGCGAGACTGCTGGCCATTCGGGCACGGTAAAGGCGGAAACAAAAAAGAAGTGATCTGAAAGTAGTCTCATTACTAATTTTCTTTAGGAACGAAACTCAAATTCTCATTTACTGTAATTACTAAAAATAATTCAATCTGGAAACCAAAAAATACTTCGTAAATCCCTAAACCTCATCTGTGGCTGGGAAGTTTCCTTATCTCTTCAAACATTTTCCTCATCTAACATTTAATTTTACAAATGGTGCATTTTCAGTTTAATCCTTCAATCCACCTTCATTAATATTAATTATTTTCTACAGACGCCATAATATATTTAGTTTTCTTCCTAAATCTGAATTTAAAAAAATTAGTTTGTTGTTGTTGTTGTTGTTTCTAATGCCCCCTGGATAGAATTTCCAAACCAGGTCCCTATAGGCTTCGGGCTGAAGTGTACCGCTCCAGTTTTATATAGCACCACAAGGGTCGGAGTTTGTCTTAGCTAGTTGCCACCTCGATTTGAACCGATCCCCCAGGGGTGATATCTGGGGGGGGGGATCGTACTCTCTCCCACCCTCTTTGACCGCATTGAAGGACGAAAATTTAGTTTAAAGAACCGTATCGATTTCATTTCAACTTTAAGGTTTTCCACTAATGTTTTTTGATAATGTATAATAGTTTTCGTAACTAGTCTACACACTATAAAAGGGAATCTAATATTTCCTTTTTTTAATAAACCTAAGATATTA
The DNA here is from genome assembly GCA_907164885.2 of Dolomedes plantarius. Taxonomy (NCBI): domain Eukaryota; kingdom Metazoa; phylum Arthropoda; class Arachnida; order Araneae; family Dolomedidae; genus Dolomedes; species Dolomedes plantarius. The sequence goes on from OU015490.1 coordinate 169,953,381, forward strand.
TGCCAAATGACTTGAATATATCAATCCATCTTGTTTAAGGCGTGCTTCAAGAATTTGATTTTTCAGCTCTATCGATCCGTGGTTGTAAGTATGGGAAAGAAGTTTGAGGGTCTGTTCACACATAATCAGTCAGCCTTACTCGTATTGAAATATATTCAACCAATTACAAACCTCCAAACGATTTGCCACGAATTCGTTACGGTCCGTTATTAGTTTAAAATATGTCAAAACGAATGAAGCTAGCAATGATGCACGCAGTGTGAACAGGCCCTAACTGTTGGTTCTTCGGAAAGTACGTATAGATATTTTGAAAGATCATAAACCCATCCGTTATCATAACGTTATCATCTCTGCAATTTCTTACGAAAATATCTACCCTGCAGAAAATCCAACGTTGTGTGTTTTTTTTTAATGCACACACTTAACCTTTACAGGCATATTATGAGTGCTGTAAAAGATTGATAGCGTCAGAAGATACCAGAAAAATATTCAGCTTGTATGGTCTTGATTATATAAGTGGAATAATTTATTTTTGTTAGTGAAATATATGAATATGTATTAGTCCTTCAATGTTAATCTCAGTATCTTTCAGCTTGCGGAGGAAACCGCTTCGGAGCAGATTGTTCAAAGCTTTGTTCACCTCCGCAAAAGAACAACAACACGGATGAACTTTGTGCTTCTCACCTGTTCTGCAAACCTGACCCCTATGGGTGTTCTTGTGCTCCAGGCTTTAAAGGGTCCAGTTGCATGGAACGTAAGTATGTTGTAAAGTTTCCTGCTTCAGGTGCATTTTAAAGTTGTGGTAAATGTGATTACTGCATTAAAATTTTCAATACATAAGTCATCTCAGAGATAAAGGTTGCAAACGAGTTAGCTATTGGTTCACTAAAAAAGAGTGAAACTATGTATCAATTAGTTCTTCACTAAAGAAATCTTGAGTCGACGCTCCGGTACCTGTATGAAATATTTAACTCTCACATTGTAAATTAAATAACTTTTCCTTTACGACAGTTAAATTCTCTGGATAAAAATATAACGTTACATGAAAGATCAGATTCTATTTCAGGCACATGTAGTCAAAGCTTTTTTGGTACTTTCACGTTAGGCGGGAGCACCAATTCACCAAAAATCAGAAAATGGAAGTAAAGATTCGAAAAAAAATTTACTTTAAAGGAATTTTTATGATCTTTCTCGTGATATAAATTTTATAACCCTCAAATTATTATTTTAAATGCAAACTTAAAAAAAATTTCTAAACCAGCTTAAAAATTTAATTTAAAAAAATCTAAGAAGAATTTTTCAAAAATCTTTCTTAGTGCACCCCTACACTATAAGAAGAATCCCATGCAAAATTTCAACCCTTTAGGTCCAACGGTTTGGTCTGTGCGTTGTCTGTCAATCAGTTGGTCAGTCAGTCAGTCAGTCAGTTACGGAACTGTTTTATATATATAGATTATAAATTATATTTTTAATGGATTCCTTCTTGGATTTTGGCATGCAGAGGAATAAAATTCCCGATCTCTTGGCAAAAGAGTTTAGCCTTAAAGTCTCTTGGCAAAGAGTTTAGCCTCTTTCATCTGCAGTCTTACATTTGAGGAACCTGCTTCCCAGAGGAAGGTTATGTTCAACTCAGTCTTGAGAGCTGCTCGTATTCAAATTAGTTTGCTTTAAAGCAGCCTGGTGTTACCTTGATTAAATTGGGGTGCCAGAAGATAACAGAGCTCTCTCAGGGTAATGAAGTAGTCACCTATGAGCCTTGGAATACAATGCATTGGGGATTGAACTGGGTTGCAAGGTATTTCCTCTCTTTCAATGTACAGCTCGGTCACACCTTCTCACATCCTTTCATGCATCGGTTGTATCCTTATCCCAAACCGATATGGCCTGATCAAGGCTCACGGACTCATAGACTAGGTTTCAAGTTACTGTTGACCAAGTTATTAACATCACCTTATATAACACATGAAAATATTCTAGTATCAAAGCAGCAAAACAAAATTTTAGATAGTCATCTAGAAATAGCTGTTTTTGAAATGTTATTTTTAGTCATGTTTAATAGTACGAATATTTATATAAAATTTGGATAAAAGTTTATTTATATATATATATTCAAATATATGACGAGCGTCGTATTACGCCATTTATAATGTAAGTTGTTGCAGTCATCAATAGTCCTTTAGTTCTTTTGCAGTGTAGTGCAAGGCAGTTCAAGATCCAAAAACACACAGTAATCCTTTAGATATATTTATTAGTTCTATTCAAAGTAGAACCACTCTCAAGTCGCGCAGATCTTAGCGCTCGCCCTTCTCAAAACGAGGAGCAAAACTAATTCTTCTAAACACTAATCTACTCTTTGTCTTAAGGTCCGCGTGACGCAATTTGTGACGCTTACACCGAAGATGGGGAAGGAGCGTGGCTAAGCGCGATACTATTAATAGATTTTCCCCGCTGGTTCTTCTCAAACAACTCGTGAATTAAGCCCAACTTTCTAAACGGGGATTCCCCTTTTCCCATAGCGGGTCCCGAAGTACAAAAACAGTGACATTTAACGCTAGAAATTAGATTTAAATTTAAGCCCTCCCTTAAATTTTTTAACTATTATTCTTTCTTTAAAAAATTCTTTACACACACACGCACACACATATATATATATATGACGTGCTTCGTTTCACGTCCGGTATATTAAATGATGTTGCAGTCATATATAATCCTTTAGCTGAATTGTAGCGTAGTGGAAGGCAGTTCAAGAGTAAAAATTTCACAATAATCCTTTTCGATATATTTATTATTTCTTCCGAGGTAGAACCACTCTCCAATTAACACAGCGTCTAGCGCTCGTCCTTTTACACAACCCGCGGACCCGGCTAACGCGCGTCTGCTATCAACGAATTAATCCCATCCGTCTGCTGCTTGTCTATTGTCTCAAAGACTCCCACTACAACTGCGCATGTCCATGACGTCTGCGCCGAAGTTGAGGAATAGGCGGGAGCTAAGTTTGATACTATTTTTAGATTAAATTTATGGTTCTTCTCAAACAGGGAATTTCCCTTCCTTAGGATTGAGAATTGGCGCGTTTCGAAATACGATAAATAATGATATTTAATGCTAGAAATTAGATTATTCTGAAGCCCCCCTGTAAATTGCTTAATTATTATTCTTTTCTAATTGATTCTTAACAACTTTCCCCCGTCCCTCTGAAGGCGTGCACACAAGGAGTAGCTAATTCACATGTGGCAAGTCTCCAGAAGAGAGAAACAACTACAATTAAGTTCAAAAATCTACGTAATCAGCAACTGAAAAGAATGCTGACTAGGGTGGTCGTCCCCAGCCAACACAAATATCAGAAGAAAAACAATTAAGCCTACCCGAAAATCACAAAATTACCCCTAAAAACCCCTTCACTTAACTTTCTCTTCGTTCGAAAAACCTTGAAGCAGTGGTTTTAAAATATACAATTTACAGCAAAACAATATTACCATATGTTGTAGAGACAATATTAAATTCTTATAACAGAAAGTGGGTACCCAAAAATTGTAACCAAAACAATGAAAACATCAAAATATCAACTTAAACATATCACTTAGCTAAAATATCACTTTAACAAAATATCCCCTTAAAATAATATATGACCTATATGACCTTTAAAAATCTTATTTAGGAACATTTTTTCTTTTTTTTTTAAATTAAATGAAGTCAAAACGATAATTTTATCAGCCATTAACGTGGAACTGTCAGTAGACTTCAACAAATAAAGTCGAGGCTTTATCATACATTTCCTCTGTCCCTGAGTGGTAAGTAAAATTGACAGTCTTTACATATTTGTCCACTTACACTCAACATTAAAATAGTTCCAGTTCAATATTTATATACAAAAATATACTTATTTTATTAGAACAAAGTTACTGTGAAAAATGAAAATACGCATAAATGAAAAACGAATTGAATTAAAAAGAGTATTGCCGGCAAATTTTTCCGGAGGCCTCCCTGATGTGGTTGACCCTGTAAAATACTCAGAGGCACAACATATTAATAATTGAAAAAAGGAATAAAAATCTTTATCATTTACCCATGGGAATTTTCTCATTTACCTCTACTTATTGACCATCATAATTTATTTTAATATCAATTCTTCTATAACTTATTTTTTCTTTTAGAGCTCTTTTTACCTTCGACTTATACCACATATATGAAAATCACAATATTTTTTCCATTACATAATCAACAATTCAAATTTATCAAAACATTTCTATAATATACACTTCATTGCACCAACGTATTCACAATGATAGACTCATTATGTCAATACAAACAAATTTGATACTTTTGTACCACTCATTCACTGTGTACATTTTTGTTTAAATTTCATGGTGTGTGTTTATGTTTGCGTGTGTTTGTGTAGTTTTTTGCACAATTGTGCTAAGTTAGGGTCAGAGGAGTGCAGGTTCACATGAATTCCCACAGTCTTAACCAAAACTGAAAATCTCTAAAAAAACTGAGTGCAAAAATAATTTGGTGCGTATAGTGCATGAGCCTGAAACTCTAGGTTGGGTAGGGCTCGAAGGAAGTCAGAAGTCTCTTACTGCATCCAGAAAAAGAAGGTTTTTATACCCAAGCCAACCAAGAGGAAAGAGGTAATCCGTTCACTCATGAATTCCAATGAGGAAAACATGAGTCAACAGAAACCTGAATGAAAAGGGGGGGACAAGGAGTGGCCATCCCATGGTCCATCTTTAGTCATTATTTTGTTTAAGTATCAGATTGTTTCAGCACTTTAAGTGACTGACATGTAGAAGAATTGCAAACAGATAATAGGCAATTGGGATGATTTCCAAATAAATGTAAGAGGTGGGTTGATAGGACAGAGCTTCAAGAAAGACGGAAATTATAAAAGGCAAAAGAATTAGCATTGTCATAATCGGTTGTTGACTGAGGAGATCCAGAGATTCACATAAAATAGCTTTCTAGTAGAGAGTTTAAGACAGGTTTTTTTAATTATTATTTCTAGACAACACACAAAGTTATGATAACCTAAAAATAAAGTTAAGGGTGTTAGGCACCAAAGAAATTAAAAAAAAAGAAGTGGATCTCTGAGTTTTGAAGTTTTTCATATTTGGGAAAATACAAAAATCAGTTCAACACATTAAACAAACCAAAACATTGTAAAAATGGTAATAAATATTTCAAAATAATCCAGAAAATGTAGGTTTAGACAAAGTTCTTTCAACAGTTAATTAAATTTCAATTCAAAACACACAATTGTTAATAACCATTAAAAATCAGTACAAATCATATTATAGTTTTAATTTCACATTATTACTAATTTTAATTTTCATCATCTTATTTTATCATTAATATTAAAAAAGTTTACAATTTCAATTTTACCTGTAATTAGTACTAAAATCTTCTCTTAATTCCCCCCCCCCCTCCCCAAGAAATTTCTTCATGAAAACAGAATTATTTTAATTTAAACTCATTTTGTGGATGAAAGTCCCTTAATCGGGTTGAGTGCACAATTTCACTACTTTTTCCAGTGTATTGATTTGGTCTATCAATCTCAAAATTAACATTAGAAAGTTGACTTATAATCTTATAGGGGCCCGAATAAGGTGGATCTAGTTTTCTTGAATTTGGGTATTTAAATTCCTCGTACATTACTAAGTCTCCAATTTTTAAATTTGACTGTACAAAATGTCTATCATATCTCTGTTTATTTATTTTATGGTGCTGAACAGTCCTTCGTACTGCAATCTTTCTTGCTTCTTCAACTGGTGGGAAATTTAATGAAGTTGTTTTAGGCAATGGTGAGTCGTATGGTAAAATTCCAAATAAAAGGTAATTCGGTGAAAATCCAGTCACAGATTGGGGTTGGTTATTATATTTAGAAGTTACTTGTTCTAAACTTTTTGTCCATGGAATTTTTTTCGAAGAAGTATTTACTTTACATCTTAATTTTGCTACTACAGTTTGATTACATCTGTCATTTTCCCCATTCCATTGAAGTCTATGGGCAGAAGTTAATAATTGTTTTATATTATGATGCTTCAAAAATTTCTTAAATCTTGAGGAAGTGAATGCAGCATTTCTGTCACTAAGTATTTGTTTAGGAACTTTATTATTGAAAATTTGTTTTAAACAATTTGCATATGTCTCACTTGTTACACTCTTGGAAGGAAAAGTCCAAATATATCTAGTCGCATGATCAATTACAAGATGAAGATATATTTTTGCCGAATTATAATAGTTAAAACCTCCAACAGTATCAACTGAAATTGGGTCAAACGGTTCATGGGCAACTGGTACCTGCTCCATCAGTCCAAATTTTCTCTGAGTTTATTTTTTGTTTTTCTGACATATTTCATAACAACGAACAAAATTTTAAATATCTATAATTATATCTTGCCAATAGTAAATAGGGGAAATTAACTGTAATATTTTCTTCACACATGGGTGTCCAAATTTTTCATGTGATGAGGTTATTAATTTTTATCTTAATGATGGCGGAACTACAGTTTTGACTAAATTTTTCTTCTTCACTGTTAAAACTCCATTATATTTCTTATATAATGGAGACTTATGGGATTTCTTGATAGCATGTCAGCTTCATAATTGTATTTACCCTTAATGTGTATTATCTCATAATCATACATGGAGAGTTTTAAAGACCATATAACAGTCGTCCAGTTAAATTTTTAAGATTTCTGAGCCATTGTAAGGCAGAGTGATCCGAATGAATTTTGAATTTTTTTCCATGGAAGTAACAGTGGTATTTATCAATGGCATCTTTTATTGCTAAACATTCAAGTTCTGTAATGGCATAGTTTCTTTCGTGTTTCTTTAATTGTCTGGAATGAAAAGCGATTGGGTGTAGTTGACCATCAGGGTGTTTTTGTTTTAATACAGCAGCAACTGCTTCTTGACTGGCATCAACAAATAAGTGGCAATGATAATTCGGGTTAAATAAAGTTAAAATTGGTTTAGATATTAGTTCCTCTTTTAGTCTCTGATATGAATTTTGACAGTCCTTTGACCAGTCTCATTTTACATCTTTTTTGAGTAATATATTTAGTGGAAGTCTTAATTTAGCATAGTCCTGTATAAATTTTTGATAAACATTGATTGAGCCTAAAATCCTTGCCATTCCTTTACATTTCTTGGTGGCAGTAATTTTTTAATTGTTTCAATGTTTACATTATGGGGTGAGTACTTTCCTTGTGTAATTTCATATCCCAAGAATTTGATCTCCTTTTTTGCAAATTGGCATTAGCTTTGTTTAATTTTTAATGTTTTCCTGTTGACAAATTTAAAAAATTTCCTCCATATGTTTTATGTGTTCATTGAAAGTTTTTGAAAAAATTAGGATATCATCAAAATAGTTCAAGGCATATTTTATTTGATATTTGTTTAGAATTTGTCTTATGGCCTTCTGGAATACACTAGGTGCATTTTTCCACCCAAACAGTAATCTCCTCCACTCATAAAGTCCAAAATTTGTTGTGAATGCTAACCTGTCAGTGTCACGTTCGTGTATTTCAATATGCCAATAGCCTGAAGTTAAGTCTAATGTTGAGAAATAATTTTCATGAGCTAGTTGATCTAATAAGTCATCAATTCGTGGTATGGGTTCTGAATCAGTTTTTGTTATGATATTCAATTTTCTGTAATCAATACATAATCTGGTTTTCCCTTCACCTTTCTTATTTGCTAAAGTTACTGGGGCACTATATGAAGAATGTGAAGGCTGAATAAAACCTGCATTTAAAAGTTCATCAATTTGTCTTTAAATTTCTGCATTTTCTGTCTGGGATGCACGATATGGCCTTTACGCTACTGGTAATTCTGAAGTTAAATGTATTTTTGGTGGTTCTAATTTAATTTTTCCAACATCGTATTTATTTTTTGAAAAGATGTGTCCGAAATCTACTAAAATTTTGTCTAATTGGGTCCAGTCCTCAGGTATTTGTTCTGGTGTTTTACAATCCAAAACATCACTGGACTCTTTAAACAGAGTATTTAATGTATCATCGAGGATACCTGATGTCTCCTTATAATTTTGAACATTACAATCAACATTTTTTACATTGTTAGAATTCTCATTTTTTACAGTAGATTGTCTCATACTTTGGTTCATGTCATAATTCAGGGTGTCACAGTCATTTTTAAAAACAGTTCTCATATTTGGGTTCACACAATTTCTGTAAACAATTCTGTTATGCTCAAGAGAGTCATCATTTCTAAAATAATTTTTCTTAACAAAATTTCTACCATTATAAACATTTCTATTTAACTTCCTAAATTTACACATATTAGTATTATTATTATAACATCTTTTTCCATAATATAGGTTATCACCATAATTTTTAAAATTTTTTCTTTGAACATGAAAAGCATAAAGATTTAAAGATTTATAAACATCACATATTTTTATCTCATTACCAAATTGAAACACTTTTAATTTTTTGAAATCAATATCTAACTTAAATAATTGAATATGTTTTAAATTTAACAATAAATATGGTAATTCATACAATTAAAATTTCAACCTTTCTTTTTACAAGTCCTATTTTTACATGAGTTTCTATTAAATCTTTTACAATGACATTTCCCTCAGTTTGTTTTAATATTACATCATTATGTTTTTTAATTTAAAGTTTTTTTAAGAGTTTACACATAGTTGTTGATATCAGTCACTGGGGACCCTGTTTCCAATAGGCACATAATTTGTGAATCACTCACCCGAGCTGGAATTAGGAGTCATCTGGGCTCTCTGTTTTGGTCTTTTGTTCTCTGGTAATGGTTGTGGAAACTTCTTCGATATGGTTGCCGCTGATTATTTTTAAGTTCCCGACCCTCAGGAAAATTGTTCCGTCTGTCAAATTCTTGTCGTTGTGGGTATCTTTGTGGATTGCAGTAATTCCAATTTCGTCTATCATCTGCATTATTTAACTGTCGATAATTGGTTGCGATAATTTGTCGATGTCTGCACCAAAGATGAGGAATGGGCGGGAGCTAAGTTTGATACTATTTTTAGATTATCTTTATGGTTCTCAAAAAGGGAATTTCCCTTTCTTAGGATTGAGAATTGGCACGTTTCGAAATACGATAAATAACGATATTTAATGCTAGAAATTAGATTATTCTGAAGCCCCCTGTAAATTGTTTATTATTCTTTTTCTAATTAATTCTTAACAGATATATATATATACATATCAAATTCTTTTTTAGACTGTGAACCAGGTTTGTACGGTGCAGATTGTAAACAACCATGCCACTGTGCTTTTGGCATCAGCTCCTGCAACAGAATAACAGGAGCGTGTCAAGGCGGTTGTGCAAGAGGATGGCGGGGAAACTCTTGTCAAATTGAAGGTAATCAAAGATCTGAAGTTCTTATGAAGCATGTCCTAGTAAAAAATGTTACATCCAGTGTATAAGTTAGTCATTGGATGTACTTTAATGATACGTCCAGTAATTTGGTGTAGGTTAGCAGACTGGTATACAAAAACAATTTCATCGTGTAGGCACTTGTGTACTATTACTATGTGTATGTTCATAACACACTTTATGAATAAAGCGCTGTTTCATTTAAAGTATCCCTGTTGATCCTGGTTATTGAATCTAGGTTACAAAAAGTACTACTATGCTTCAATAATGTCATATAAAAATGTACTGTGCACGTTCGAACAGATTTCAGCTTGAATTTTATAATTTTAAAAATCGATAAAAATATAGTATCTTTCTCAATTTGATTTCCTTCGGATTTTTTGCATAAAAATTATCATCGTTGTCAGTAAAATATCACACTGCCCCAGCGCCGGAATCCAGAATCTTTTGATGATAAAATCAGTATTTTTTTAAAAATCCACTGTTCATAATTAAAACTGCAACAACATGAAAGAATTGTGGGAATGACCTAAAATTAAGCAGGCAGATAGGCAGTGTATTAAACAGGATATTAACGTAAAATATTATATCCCCAACATTTTGTAATCACTTGGTAGTCGGTGGTCCGGTGGCTAGGAAATGTAGAATCATGCAAGTAATTGCAGTCAATGAAGTTCACAGGATAAATAGATAACTGCATTCTTAATACACTTATCTTTATATATAAATCTTTAGACGTTCCCAGCTCCAAATTATTCAAACTGTGCCCAATCCAAGTTAAATTACGTGCGCCCAAGGGCGACACGTCTGTTCCCTTTCTAAAACCCCATGGCTCTGAAGATTACATCTTTTGTTCACAAGCTTTTAATTAACTACGCATGCCTCAACTGACGCGTTATGATGCTCATTACTTATGCGTGACATCACATAGACTTTTCTATCGGGTTCTATCAATGACGGTGCAAGATTGTATCTTAGCGTGAAGCCCAAGGCTATAATTCTATTTTAAGATTCCCTCGTGTATCTTCGAAAATCGAATCAAGTCCAAACCATCAATCTATTTTCACCGCGACGCATTTACTCCCATTATTTGAGATTTCCCAGTCTTAAATTGATAATTCTTATTTCTTCCTATACAAAAACCCCGTTTTAAGTTTACGCGATCGCCCCCCCCCATATTTAAGCATTACAACTTCCCCCGTCCCCCTGAAGGCGTGCACACAAGGAGTAGCTAATTCCATGTGGCAAGTCATCAGAAGAGGAAAACACTAAAGTTAACCTAACTTATCATCAACTGAAAAATTGCAGAGTAGGGCTGCAGTCCCCACACAACAAAACTCAGAAGAGACCCCACTAATTTATTTCTAATTATGACTTGATTCAACAACATTAAAACTAACTAATTTTTTCCCTAAGTAACTTGAGTCATCTAATTTAAAAACAACTAAAATTAATATTCTCACTTATTAAATTCGTGCACCTAACCCTATGGAGCTGAGAAAATTACATTTTACAACATAGTCTCCAGTCGAGACAGAAATTGACATAGAATGACTTAAAATTATTACAATCAACATATCAAAATTAACTATAAAAGAATATTATACCAACATATTATCAATAAAACGCTAAAATGAAATTTAATGAACACAAAATATGAATTGAAATTGTAAGAACATGATATTCAATATTTTCCTGTCAACACCCTCATTGTAACTCGTAACTCAAGAAATATAAAATTTGTGCCTAAGCACCTTGAGTCCGTTACCTAAAAGAAAAATGCTGAGTTCTGGCTTTACAATACAGAAAAGTTCAGAGTTCTTGAATACACAAAGTTCTTGTACAAAATAACGTGGTGTCACAAAACTTCAAACAAAGTAATATTTTTATTTAATACACTATTATTAAATTTTAAACAACCCTTCCTCAGAAGTCTGTTCTGGTGGTAACATTCCATAACATCACTGGGAGTTGTACAAAGAACTTTCAGGGTATCATCGGGGATACCTGATTCCTCCAAAATAGCTTCAAATTTTTACACAAACAAATCAATCGTGAAAATAATATTAATAGACATTTTAATCTTCTACAATATTTCAAAACTTTCTCATTTTCAGTAAGATGTATTTTTTAATCAACAAGAGCTCTATAAACCAAGAAAGCATGTTTACACACTCATGCTTATTCGAAATTTTCGCAGGGAGACCTCCAAAATCATTAACAAAAGTGGTAATCAAGTGCACAAAAAGAAAATGAATATGAAATCACTAATATTAAAATGCACAATAAATAATATAAAAAGGACCAACTTTAAATGATTTTTCTTAAAAATACACAATTATCAATATGAATAAAGCAACTAAATCATAGAGGTATGAAATTAACTTTCATTTTAAACACTTTCCTATTCATTTTCAGATGCTTTTTACAAACATTCAGTGACTCTTAAATTTTCTTACCATATATGAATTGAGAAGATATGTGAAAAAGGCTCATGCCTGGTCAAACATAAACACATACTCTCAAATTGATAAAACATGTTAAAACAACTCACATTTTACTCAAAAACTTACAATTCTACCAATTTCAAAATCAAAAATCTCATACCTTACACCTCTACCAAAGCAAACCAATTTCTCTACCTCACAAAATATCACATAATATCAAATAAATTTATATCAATAGAATAAAAATACACTTATAAAACTATCTAAATTATATAAATTATTCTACAGTCTTGAGTACCCATATTCAATGTACTGAAAATCAAACACATATTATTAAATCAATAAACTTTAAAAATATTTACAAAATTTTAACGAGACTGCCAACAGCAACAAAACCAAAATGCACAATTTAACTTTAATATGTTCTAAAATTTTCCAATAACTATACCAAAACTCATAAATTTCCAAAACATAATGGAATTACAATTGTCAAAATTTTACCAATGTTTATTATTAATACTCAGCTACCTAGCTTCCCCCCCCCCCCCTGACTGAAAACGAAACAAGATTGACTGGAGTGATCAATCCCCAGAAACCAATTTTCAAAATGTACTCAATCTATTTAACAACATGAAAATTTTCATTTCTTATTACAAATAATTTGAAATTGTGTCAGAACATTTACTTCTCAGTTTAAAATTGTCACCAAGGTTTCCAAAATTTTACACAGAATAGTTTCTAGTAGAAAGTTTAAAAAGATAGTATTTTTTTTTTTAATTAATCGCAAAAATGCGAAGTCAAGTGCGTTAGGCGCGAAAAGGAATCTTAATAATTTCAATTATTCAAACATCAATATTTATAATTTCAACACTAATTCAAACCCTCAGCTTTAACAATTGCAAATTTAACCATTTAAATAATTTATCATAGTTATCATTTTTAACAACTTTTTTTTATTATTGTTTTTTATTACCGTTTATTTTAATTCGTTTAAAGTTTCTTACCTTAACCTTTGACATTCTTTTAACAACGTTTTTCATTAAATATTTATATCCTTTGATCAACAATTTATTCGGTACATTCCAATTCTCGTCAATCTTTGGCAGTCCCGGAGAGCCACTGGTCACGCCCACGAAATTATTCTTGAATTGAAAAAAAAATTACCACAAATTCTTTCAGACGACGCACTCATCAGCCTTGTCGCCGATGACAACTGGATTCACTTTAATTTTGAAGACCGATGAAAAACAATTTCGTAGCACAATTTTTTAATCTTGTAAATTTTTTAACACAGCGAATCGCGGCCATGTTTAAGTCACAACACTAACATCACAAATAGATGTTAGAACGGGTTTCCAAAAAAATATTCAGTCAGATTTATTCTTTTGATGATGCGATGAAATTTTGTCGATGAACCGAAGGGAAAAATTTTGAAGTGATGAATTCGCGCCATTCTTTTTATGCCAATTTAATACTTTCAGGGTTTCTGGAATCCGTCACAGGTAACAATCCTGGGCGACTTATGTCGAATTCACTTTCTTCATGCCCAATATTAACGTAAAACATTGAATCTCCAACATTTTGTAATCACTTGGTAGTCGGTGGTCCGGTGGCTAGGAAATGTAGAATCATGCAAGTAATTGCAGTCAATGAAGTTCACAGGATAAATAGATAACTCCATTCTTAATACACTGATCTTTATTCATAAACCTTTAGACGTTCCCAGCTCCAAATTATTCAAACTGCGCCCAATCCAAGTTAAATTACGTGCGCCCAAGGGCGACACGTCTGTTCCCTTTCTAAAACCCCATGGCTCTAAAGATTACATCTTTTGTTCACAAGCTTTTAATTAACTACGGATGCCTCAACTGATGCGTTATGACGCTCATTACTTATGCGTGACATCACATAGACTTTTCTATCGGGTTCTATCGATGACGGTGCAAGATTGTATCTTAGCGTGAAGCCCAAGGCTATAATTCTATTTTAAGATTCCCCTCTTGTATCTTCGAAAATCGAATCAAGTCCAAACCATCAATCTATTTTCACCGCGATGCATTTACTCCCATTATTTGAGATTTCCCAGTCTTAAATTGATAATTCTTATTTCTTCCTATACAAAAACCCCGTTTTAAGTTTACGTGATCTCCCATATTTAAGCATTACATATATATAATCCCTTAATGGCCTTTCTTACAAAAAGGGTATGCAATTTCCCGTCCTAAATAGGGAATCGAAAAAAGTGGTCCCCGTAAGCTAAAGGTTAATGCATTAAGAATTTCAGCGTAATAAATTTTCGTTTGAGGAGTTACTATGAAATTATTTTCATTATTAATGTTGTTTATTGTTGTTTATTTCTAAACAATTTACACTAAAATGCGACTTTTATTGCAGTTGTCAACTGATTGCTATGGCATATTCGTCACCCTCGACTTCAAAATAAAATCTTGTTTAGAAAAAAGAAGAATGTAGAGAGTAATTCTTATATCCTTAAGGATGATTGCAGAGGCCTAAGATAATGGCTGTTCATCTGAGTTACTATTAACTTTGTGTTTGTTCACTGGGCGTGTGTTATAATAATTAGAAGAAATTGGGAGAACAAGAATTTGAAGCTGGCGATTTTATGAGTTTCCAAACTTCTACCTCGTTTAATTGAAATAAACTCATTTTTTTCTGTTTCTGTAGAATATTTCTTTAAATAACCTGTTTTGGAAAGCTTTATTAAATAAAAGAATGCCCTTCCTAACTGATTTCGATAGGTTGGTTGGGAGTTCATTAGTACTTAGATTTGCCCATGTGCCCCAAGGACGTTCTATCACTTTTGAGAATTTGGTCAGAATAATTTTTCTTCTGGTGTTTCGTCACTTTTCTGCAGGGCTGCCGATATTGCAAAGCAGGTTTAATTGTGTTCTGCAGTCGATTCAAGTTCAGAACGATTTCTTAAGTTTCAATATGTTCTTGTGTCATCGTAGTAATTTCGATAGGTGTCCGCAGTGAAAAAAAAATATTCTAACGTATAAGTATCGGGAAGTGTGGATCCCTTCATTATTTAAATTCATATCGCACCCCGGCAAGAAAGATGACACCAGTAAAAAAAGGGCAATTTCGAGGTTATGTCATTGAATAATATGTATGAAGTGCCCCATCGTGCACGAAAAGCGGCACATCTCTATCTCGCAATTTGTCCACCTGAAGGCAATTGTATCAGTTTTATTATAATGCTAGTTCAAGCTGTATAGTGTTCTTTAAGTTGATTTTTCTCAAATGCTGCGTTTTTGAGTTGTGTCACTTTTCTTGCCGAGATGCGATATGTACATTTTTATCTGTATACATACATTTTTAAAACAAATTTAAAATTTGAAAACTCATTAAAAATAAATATCTAAAGCCTTACACAAAAGCTGTGCTTTTTTGCAGGTGAAAATACAAGGTCTGTCCAGAAAAGTAATGAGACTGATTCCATAAAATTCGTTTATTTGAAGATAATTTTACAGGCCCTTAATATTCTTCAAAATAGCCTCCTCCTGTATTAATACACCATTGCCTATGACTCTGCCACCCATTGATGCCCGCCTGGAAGTCTTCAACTGGAATGCTGTTCAGAACGCGCGTTACGTTTTTCTGCAAGTTCTCCAGATTGTCAAAATGGTGACCTTTTAAGCTGGATTTTAATCGAGGGAATAGAAAAGAGTCCGGCGGTGACAGATCGGGGCTGTACGGTGGTTGGGCAGCTTTGCGACGTTGTGTTTTGCCAGGAAGAGTCACTTTGAAGGATGTGTGGACGCGCGCGATTTGATTCTCCAACCTTTGAAGCACTTCCTTGTAAAAATCTGCTTTAACTGTTTGTTCAGGTGGCACGAACACTTTGTGCACTATTCCCTTGGTGTCAAAGAAGGCAATAAGCATGGTTATCAGTTTTTATTTGCTCACTTGATTTACGCCCAGAGCGTAGTTCGTCATCGACGTCCTCTCTTCCGTCTTTGAAGGCTTTGTGCCGCCTAAACACTTGAACCTTGGGCAAAGAATCCTTCCCGTAGGAACATGGCTAGCGTCCCAGCCGATTTATTTAGTTTTGCGCAAAACTTAATGGCGTATCGCTGCTCTACACTCCGCTGCATTCTGAAAACCTAACGCAACTTTCAGACACGTGTCTGCTCCGTGCGCTGCAAAGGTTCAAGGACAACTGATTTCCGCCAGACCCTGTAGCTGACAGCCCCCACCATCCGTACTGCCCGCAAACTCCGTCCCTTTGGCCTTCTGCTTGGCGCGAAAAATTCAGTCTCATTACTTTCTGGACAGACCCTGAACGTAAGTCACCTCCCTCCGGAAAGTCAGCAAACATTCTGGTTGCAGATCGAGGTAATTTTTTATAGTAAACTCATTTTGTAAGAAAACTATTCTTACACATATAGTTATTTAAAGCGAATAAACACCTACGAAATCCAGTAATTTTATGTGTCATACGTAATAAAGAGAAAATGCCATTATAGCCTAATACTCCGAATGATAAACATCAAGGCATCTGTGTTTTCTGTCAGACGGGTATCACAATTTCCCTTCATTTCTGTGACCCATGGGAAGAGTCAAGTTCCCGTCTGCAAATCCAGATGACAATCTGATTGCTTTGCGGTTATCGGTTAACAGATTGAGGGTGACTTTAATAAGATTTCTTGAATTCGTACGCTCCTCGCAGATGCAAATCGGTTTAAAGAATAATAAGCTAGAATAAGTCTTAAGAGCACTGCAAACACAATATTTTCTCAGTTACAGTCTGATAAGGTTAGAGGAATCAAAAGCACAACAGTTTGCAAATGTACATTTTTTAACATACACTCTTAGACAAAAAAAAAACGACGCACCAAGAAAGAGTTATCGGAATGGGGCGATAATCGGTAGATGTGATGTACATGTACCGAAAAACAAATGATTACGATTTGAGAAAAATTAAATGATTTTATTCAAGAGCTTCACAAATTGAAAAAGTCAATAAAGAGTTAGTCCACCTCTGGCCCTTATGCAAGCAGTTAATCAACTTAGCATTGATTGATAGAGGTGACGGATGTCCGCCTGCGGGATATCATACCAAATACTGTCCAACTGGCGAGATAGACCTTCAAAATCCCCAGCTGGTTGGAGAACCCTGCCCATAATGCTCCAAACGTGCTCAATGGGGGAGAGATCCGGCGACCTTGCTGGCCAAGGTAACGTTGGGAAAGCACGAAGACAAGCAGTAGAAATTCTCGCCGTGTGCGGGTGGGCATTATCTTACTGAAATGTAAGCCCAGGATGGCGTGATATGAAGGGCAACACGAGGCGTAGAATATCGTCGACGTACCGCTGTGCTGTAAGGGTGCAGCGGATGACACCCAAAGGAGTCTTGCTATGAAATGAAATGGTACCCCAGACCATCACGCCTGGTTGTCGGCCCATATGGCGGAACACAGTCAGGTTGGTATCCCACCGCTGTCCGGAGCGTCTCCAGACACGCATTCGCTGGTCATCGGGGCTCAATTCGAAGCGGGACTCATCACTGGAGACAATTCTACTCGAGTCAGTGACGTTCCAGGTCGAATGTGCCCGACACCACTGCAAACGGGCTTGTCGGTGTACATAGGTCAATGGTAGTCGGCGGAAGGAGTGCCGTCAGCTCCGCCCCCTTTCTTTAAGCCGCCTATAAATGGTCCTTGCGGAAACTGAAGCCCCAGTTGCACGTACGATTGATGATAATGATGAATCTGGGTCTGTGAGGACCGGTCTGACGATTTCTCAGTCCACACGTTCTGTCGTTTCTCTAGGCCGACTGCTTCCTTCTTGACGCTGTGTTCGGCCATGGTTCACCCATTCCTGCCAACATCGTCTAATAGAGGCATCGTTTTTATCCAAATGTCGAGCGATTCACCGATTAGACCAACCGGCTTCTTTGATCTCAACTACACGCCTTCTCTTAAATTCTAACATCTGCGCATATTGTTCGCGCACCTGCATGCTAGGCATAGTTACTGTCAACCTGAGTACACGGATTGAAATTTGCAAAGAATTTGAGCTGGAATCGAAATTTCTCTTCTTTAATATCCTGCCAGTTGCGCAGTTAAGATGCGTTGCATATTCTGTACTCGACGTTTTCTCTGTACTCGTCACACTCGCTAAAACATGCATGAGACAAGACGATTTCCCCCTAATGCTGTCTCTCCGGATGAAAAGAAAGGCCAAAATAGGTTGAATTAAGAAATTTTGTTCAAAAGTATCTCCCTGACAAAGCTCCAGCAAGTCGAAATGGGGACTTGTTTCATAATCAAACAATGTCTCACTTCAAAAACATTTTGAAACGTAGGTAGAAGCAAGTTTTAATCGATAGGTTTGTAGTGAAAATCCCTTAAATTTGAGTCTACAACAGGGATCGGGAGTTTTAAGATACAGAAAAGGGAAAGAATCCCAGTGCAAGCGCTTAGTGTTTTATTGGAAGGAGACTCCCCTTCCAAGTAATAACCCCTCTACTCCTCTACTTCTCCACTATCATATGAGGCCATAAACGCCTTTCACTACAGTTTGAGTGAACATAAATTTTATTTTATTTTATCTAATTATCATTTTAACTTATGTCTGTCTCGGAAAAAATATCTGTCGTAGCTGCAATGTCATCCAAGTTCCCAAAATACCTGTGGAGGCGCGGGATCAAGTGTTCCGGGCTCGTCATTTGACTCGGTTCAAAATTGCGGGACCGATGTTATTCGAGGTGAAGTCAGACTTCAGCCCTAGTGGTACCTCTCTTTAAGTGAAACTGTTTACTGCCCTTCACCAAGGACCTAGGATTTGAGGACCTGTGTCCTTGAACTTGGTGCAGGTTTTCCTACACCAAGTGGATAGGAAACAACAACAACTTATATCTGTCTAATTAAAAGAATTCGTATAAAAAACAAACCCATCAATTCATAAATTGCTCAGTAAAATGGGAAATTTCTGGTTTTCAGGAACAAATTAATTCCCTTTACATTAATTCCCATAGGAAAAATTTGGCGTGCCTTCTCGAACAAATTAACGACAAGTACCGAGGTACCACTGTATTTTATAAGCAAAATATTTTTCATAAAGAGTTCAATATTTAGTACATATTTACAACCCCTCAAATATGAAAGAAAGAAATACAAATTTATGTACAAAATATCAACCCAACTAATGCCTCTGTATCTAGAGATCACCAAAGTATTATTATTTAAAGTATATATCCCGACTACACTCACTGAAATAGCCATTGCTCTTGGTCCATGTGTATCAGCTTGAACAACATTCAGACATTTGTATGATGCAAATTTCTTTATAATTTCACATTTTACACTATACAATATCAATTAATCTTTTAACTAATTACAAATTTTTTAGATATAGTTATAAGATCGTTAAAATTTGTGATTTTTTTCTTTTCAATACAAAAAAAAAATTGTGATCAAAATTAATAAAATCTTTTTATTAAAACTTTTAATATAATACTATATGAATTTGTTGTAACTAAAATTTAAAAATAGATTGATTGACACAAAGATTTAAAAGTACACACTCACTAAAATCAGTCAATCAAAGAATTGTGGTAGAGACCAGGGACAAATAAAAAGGAATAAGAAAGACGACTTCAGTGAATAAACGTTGAATTTAAACCAATTTTAACCAAGTTTCGATCATTGTGATAACCACGCCTTACTTCACCTATGGTACACTGGTGTCCAGAAGTTAAGCATGATTCGTAAAATGCGGAATAACGTGAGTAAATATTGCTCAAATTGTTGAAAATCACTTGTGGAGAATCACTGTTTGAATGTGAAATAGTGTGCATATTCAAAACATTTCAGTCGACGTTGGCATGCGCTAAACATGTGCGCACGTCAGAACGAGTATAAAACCGGTTCCCGTGCCATACGGAGATCATAAAGATGTGCCAGATCATACAGATCAGGGGTTCCCAAAGTGGGCGATATCGCCTCCCGGGGGCGGTAGTAGCCTCGGATGACAATTGGGGGGCGATGAACGATAATAGGGGGCGGTGAAAGCATAAAGAAAGAAGACGAGACAATTCTAAAACATTCCGCAGAAACTGTACACAGAGTGTACGGGAAAGACCTAGGCAGGAAGCAATCATGTATCACAATACATGATTGTTTCCTGCCTACTTGTTACGTATCCAGTGATTTATTTTTCCATTTTTGGTCTACTGAGCATCTTAGGAAGTACACCGCATTCTGTATTTTGCACCATTTGTACTTCCATTCTCTCCGTGCTGTTGAATTAAACATCAATGCTCGACAGATAGAGTCACGTGTTCCATCACTGACAGCCTTTCCTTGGGACAAGTGCTGATATTTGGCGAAGAGTAAGGTAATATTGGCGACAATCCTAGCCATTGGCCAGACGATAGGGTTGACATCCCGTTGATCCTCACTATCGTTACTTTCTACCCCTCAAGTGACTGCTTGCTGAGGAATCAAATTTTGGTAAATTGCAGTAAACTTGTATCTAGATTTAGTTGAACTTGAAAGTGTAACAACAAAAGGTATTTATAATTACCTTTTTGAATTTCTTGAGAAACAAGGAATGCATAAAATGTGTTATATAATAATTTAGTAAGTATTACATGTGACGGTGCAGCAGTTCTAATGTGTAAGGAGGAGTAACCGAGGGAGGGATGAATGAGAGATCAATTTTCATCTTTGATAGTTTGGCTCTGCGCTAATCCCAGACTCGAACTATCAGTTAATGATACTGTTAAATCTGTTTCCGGTACTGAGAGATTCAAATCATTCATTGATAAGTTTGTATTGTACAAAGTATCTGGGAAAAATGCTAGATAACTAAAAGAGTGTGCGAGTTAGCTGGATTGCACTACAACTAGTCGAATTTTAACCACGCGATGAGTTGCATCAAGTTTTCGAATAGTTTCTGCAGTCTGGAAAAACTATGAGGCTTTGGTGAAACATTTTCAATATGCGAACACTGATTACACGAGCGATGCTAAAGAAAGATGTACGTACATATGAAGGATTAGAAAAGAAATTACAACAACATCATTTATCATAGATTTTTAGGACTAATATGTGATGCGCTTCAAAAATTGAGTGAATTAAGTTTCGATTTACAAGACCTTGATTTTGACTTGTGTAAGGCGAATGAAAAAATAAAAACTGTAGTTCAAGTTTTTGAAGAAAGACAAAAGACTCCTGGATCATAATACAGATATTCTATCAGAACGGTCAAAATTTGAAATTTTCATGGAGTTGATCTTCATGTAAAAATGACTTTCCCATCAATCCAGGAGAATTTTATGAAACTTTGAAAAATTCATAGAAAAATTGATTGCTTGAAAGTGAAAATGCTGAATTAGTACGAGCAGCTAAAATACCTGATATGAAATTATGGTCTGATGATATTGCATCGCAATTAACATTTGGAGAGATCGAAATGCAATAACTGTCTACTAAATTTAAATTGAATGAGAGAGAAATTATGCTTTGATTTTGTGATTACATTGCTGGCCATTAAAATTTCAACACCAGGAAAGAGAGCTAGTAACAAAACTTTACTTTTTGTACGCATACAGCACAGTAGGAAGAAAACATAATTAAATTTGTAGGCAATATGGGGGTATACAGGGTCCGAAATTAGCACACACAGCTACCGCCTCTGGCAGCTAAAACGGCTCTAACCCGGTTAGGCATCGAGTCAAACTGGGCTTGGATGACAGATACGGGCAAATGATTCCATGCTGCTTCAAGTCTATGTCACACTTCATCGATCGTAGTGGCTGGGGAGCGGTGGCATCCCAGTCTCTCAGCAACCCATGACCAGGTGTTTTCAATGGGTGAGAGATCTGGAGAACGTGCTGGCCAAGGCAACAGTTGAACCCTCACTGTGTCGAGGTCGATCAGGACACGACGGGCACCATGCGGTCTTGCGTTATCTTGTTGAAAGATGGCGCCCCCGAGGCCTCGAATATAGGGCACAGCCACCGGCCTTAAGATCTGAGAAATGTAACGCTGGGTGTTCAGACGACCGACGAAGCGAACAAGAGGTATTCGTTTCGTGTACCCAATGGCTGCTCATACCATCACAACAGGTGCATGGCCCGTAGGAAGATATCGAATGAAAGCGGGCCACGTGCGTTCTCCTCGGTGCCTCCATACACTGATACGTCCATCATTTTGCTGCACGCAGAACCGGGACTCGTCTGAGACGACGTGCTGCCACTCCTGTATCCAGTTTTGTCGTTGGGTGCACCACTGCCACCGTGCGTCTCTATGCTCGTCTCGTGAAAAGGAAAGCCGCAATAATGCTCACCGTGCGGACAGTCCGTGCTGCCCCAGACGCCGTCGCATTGTTCATGCTGATACTTGCCGTGCTGCAAACAAGCCCAATACCTGACTCATGGTCCGTGATGTGGCTGTACGATCTTGCAAGGCTGACCTGACAACATGTCTGTCCTCTCGGGCGTTAGTGGCGGGAGGCCGTTGAGATCCTGCATGGCGTTCAGTATGACCCTTCTGAATCCATCGATTTCATATTCGCTTGACAGTCGTTTGATTCCAACCAATACGAGTAGCAATATCGCAGAAAGATAAACCACACTCTCGATAGGCCATGATGCTGTCGCTATCGAATTCCGACACGTGATGGTAGCCGTTTCTCCTTCTTTTACGAGGCATAATACGATCTTTTCACAAACAACCAACATTCCAATGGGATTTCGGAATGAGAAACCCGGTGGGTAACTTTCCTTTCATACAAAGTTTGAAATGTCGTTTCTCCATCCTGCGTCGTTCGGTTGCACTTCAATGCTAATAATTTGCATATCCCAGCATCTTCTTCCTGTCATGCGAATTTGACGTTTGTATCATCCCTCATTCATGTTGTTGCAACTTTAATGGCCATCAGTGTATTTATGATAAATAATTACAAGATAAAAAGAACTTTTTATATACCACGTTTTTAAATTTTCTGTTGAATCATATAAACTTGACAATTCTCTCTTAATTGCACAAACCTTCACTTAATTATTCTTTTTCACTTTCTTTTATTTAATTTTAATCACTTTTTAGCCGTTTCCACTATCCACAGACTTTATAAACTTCAATTTTTATATTTTTTAAAATTTGTCGCACAATATTTTTGTAAACAAACTAAATTCATATGTATTCTGTTTTCAAAATCGTCAAACGCCGTTACGCAAAAATGCAAGCATTGAATTCGATCGAAGCGCTACCTTGCGGATTTTATCGGGTAAAAGTATTAAAAGAATGCATTGTCATCGTATTCTGAGCTATTCTAAAAGTTTCAGATGTCTAGATAGTCGGGAAGTTAGTTAAAAATCGATTGCAAGATTTGTACTGGACAAACACACAAACAAACAAACAAACAAGAAAGCGAGTTAATAAAAACATGGTAAATAATTACAAGATAAAAAAAACTTTTTATATACCATGTTTTTAAATTTTCTGTTGAATCATATAAACTTGACAATTCTATGTATTAATACATACTTTTAAAAAAAATTTTTGATGAATTATCCCATCAACTTGAAAGAAAATGAAGTTAATTGGAAGTTAACTTGCATTTAACTTTTCGTTCCCGTTCCGGCCAATAGATGGCTGTACCAGTCTACAAAACAAAATTAACTGAAAATAACTGAAAATTACTTTAATTCTGCTTAAAGATGGCTAAAAGTATTAAAATAATGCATTGTCATTTTCTGAGTTATTCTAAAAGTTTCAAATGTCTAGCTAGTCGGGAAGTTAGTTAAAAATCGATTACAAGATTTGTACTAGACAAACACACAATCACACAAGAAAGCAAGTTCATAAAAACATGGTAAAAATAGTGTCAGAAAAGCTATTGCTTTTAACAGTTATAATGTCAACAATTCCAGTATCTTCAAGCGAATGCGAGAGAAAATTTTCAGTCAACGAAACTATTTCAGTCAACTTTATTGATTCCAAAAGATACATGGCCTAATTTGAAAAACTTGTTTAATAGATTCAATGACGCAAATCAAAAACTCCAAGGCGAACAAAAACTGGGATTTCCGCGTTTGTGGTAAAACTTCTATTAAAAAATATTTAGGAATTTTGGAAGAGGGGGAATTCAACCAATTTTCATATTTATTAGCATTTGAAAGTCCTGATGAAGGCATGCTTATCTATTGTCAACATTTGGAGGCTCTCCATTCTTAATTCAACCAACGGTTTGAAGACATTCTTAAAATAAACATATACGATAGGGTTTTCGACCCTTTTTCAGGATCAAATTCCGAAGAAGCTGTAAAATTACAAGAACTAATAGAAGTAACAACAAATGAAGAATTTAAATTTAAACACAGCTATCAACAGTTCTGGCTGTAAAAAGAGATGCCGACACTTTACCCTGGATTATGGGCTGTCGTACAAAAATTTTTAATAATGTTTTCTTCATCATATTTAGTGGAACGTGGGTTCAGTGCGATCACAAATCTATTAACTAAAAACAGAAACCGGCTGCAAATTTCTAATCGCGGTGATTTTAGCATGTTGCTGACAAAAACTGAGCCGAATATAAATAAATTGATTGCTGTTCACCAAATTCATCCTTCTCATTAGTTTTACTGTTATTTATAATATTTACAAAACAATTATTATCCTTCGTCATCTTAATTTCCCGTGTGTAATGCGAATGTAACTATGGTTGATTTTAATAAATAATTTTATAATTTTATGCTTTAACGTGTCTTATTTACAACAACATATTTCTTTACTATGTTGTATATAGGTAGAAAGATATATACATAAAAGGCCGAAAATTTGCCATTGTATGTGTGTTTGCTAGCATAGGAAGGTAAATTTCCAGGGGGGGGGGTTAGCGGTGAGTCATTTTTTCTCTGTAAAGGGGGCGGTCGACGAAATAAGTTTGGGAATCCCTGATACAGATCATCACGTGCCATACAGATTATGTGCAATTGATGTGCTGAGGAGCGAGTTAGACAATCAGAAAGGCCGAAGGATGGCACAAAGATGCCAAATGGACATGTTTTTGAAAGGAAGAATTATTGGAATACTGGAATGTTGACGATCTCAAACCGAAGTGTCTCAAATTTTGAATGTGCCTCGGTGTGTGTTCTCAAGACTGTGGCAGAGGTTTCAAAGTACGGGAGATGTTACGCGACGACCAGTACAAAGTAGACCAAGAGTAACAACCGTTCGTCAAGACCAATATTTGGCAATAACTGTGCGACGTCAGAGGGACAGTTGTGCCAGAGAACTCGGTTCAGCGCTCACAGTCGTCACAGCAGTGCGAGTTTCGAGGCAAACTGTTTATAGGAGATTCAATCATGTTGGTCTGTATGCCAGACGACCAGCCGTTTGAATTTCTCTCAGGCCTGAGCATAAACGCGCTCGTCTAAACTGGACTTTTAAACATCAGCACTGGAGTTTGAAACAGTGGGCCAATCTGATGTTTAGTGACGAGTCCCGGTTTACTCTGAAGACTGATTCTCGTCGGATAACGATATGGAGAGAACGTGGAACTCGTTTTGACCCAAGAAACATCACGGAAAGACATCATTTTCCTTCAAAGAGAATCAAGGTGTGGGCAGGCATAATGCTGGATGGCCACACAGACCTCCACGTCTTTGACACGGTGTCTGTCACTGCTGAAAGATACAGAGACGAAGTCCTTGAGTCCTATGGTCGCCTGTTTCGAGGTGCTGTTGGTCCTGGATTCATATTCATGGTTGATAACGTGCCTTGTCACCGTGCGATCCTGGTCGACAACTTCCTTGAAAGTGAAAATATTCAGCGCATCTCATTCTCCCGATCTTAATCCTTTTTAACACGTGTGGGATATGCTCGGGAGACAAATTTAGAGAGTAAACTCAAAATTTTCCTATCTATTTATTCTTTTGGTTATTTCTCCTTTTACTAATAAGGCGCATTAATATTCCTGTATCCTTATTTGAATGACGTCGTCTCTGAATTCAAGCCGTCCATATATGTTGTTCTCTGGCGCTGTTATGTTTATTTAATAAATATTACGCATGAGAAACTGAATGTCGCTTTGATGGGAGAGTTCGAAAACAAATTCACTTACAGACTCCAAAAGCTACGTTCAGTTTGAAACACTTGTTCTTCCGATGCGAAGCCTTTCTTACACTTGATAGTAATTCACACTGATGAAGATAAAATAGAAACCAGTTGAAGAAGGTGAACGGAAATTAGACTTCCTTACAAAGTCTTTATATCTCAACAGTGAGACATTCATTGCAGGAAGAGATGACCTGAGTTCAGAATCATATCTTTATTCTCAAAAAAAAGCAACTCCCGCTGCCGCTGTCAAAAGCTTGTCACGCTATCTCCTTCGAAACATCTGGGGGGTATGGGGTCGAGGGCGATACCAATGGATACAGAAAAATGGGGGGGGGGGGGGCATAGTAAGACATGTCTCATCTTCGTCGGACTTTAAGTTTTTTATTTTTTATTTTATGTTTTGTGGGGAAATATTGAATTCAGATTATGATAACTCGCCAAAAAATGATCGTAAAATTTCGATTTTTTTACAATCTAAGACTGCAGACATTTATCTTTTAAACTAGATCCCATTTGTTTAAAAATATTTTAAAACAGACTAATATTTTTATCAAAAAATGAAACACAGTTTTTCAAGAAATATCGCCCAATATGTAGATGTAATATCGATGCTCCTCGAGTTTTTATCTTACAAAGAAAATATTTACATCATCTGGATGCTCAAAGATTTCTTATTCATATAAACCTCATTTAAAGTCTCTATCTTAAAATTTCGATTTTTTTATTGAATTTTAAAGCTGGTAATTCAACAGTGATGAAAAGCCCTTCGCATAAGGGTGACAACAGTAAATGGATGGAAGCTGTTACATTGCCCGAGAATCACCCCTATGTATCTCGTTATTAGCCCTAACAGAGGAAAAATGTAAAAATAATTTAAAAGAAACTAAAATCAAATTCAGTTTATATTATATTCCTTTTATAATACATTATATTCAGTTTATATTATATTCAGTATTTCTTACTTTCAGTTTATATTATATTCTCATATCCGTTTTTACTACAGCATTGATTTTTTAATTTTGCTACTATAAGACGTGTATTGAAAATAATGACTAAAAGAAAGCGCGGTATATCTGGTGATAAAGAAAGAAGACGAATTGCTCAGGCAGCGACCTATTCGTTACGCTGTTGTTTATAAAATTTAAAATTATTTTGAAGCATAAAATGGTATTTTATATTAGAAAAAAGCAAAAACAAAGACAGTGAAATATCAGCGTTACGAAGTAAACAAGCAATCATGAGAATTGAATTGTTGCCAGTTTTTCAAAAAGAAACTAATAATATAACTGCCAAAAAGGATTAAAGATGTTGCAAAAACATTATTGAAACTTCAAATTAGAAAAAAAAAGAAAAAAACTAAATTTAATTGCTGAAAATGAGCAAATTATTTCAATTTTAGGACAACTTCATGTTACGAAGTTCTACTTCCTGTTTGATTTTGAATCAAACGATATGTTTTATAATGGCTATAAAATTTCTTCTATATCACGTAGAGAAAAAAGAAAAACAGTTTTGGAAATAGGAAGGTACAAAGTATAAGAAACACAAATAAAAAAAGTTCGACCAATTGTCGAAAATCGATGTATTCAACGTAGTCGGTCACGTTAATATCACATTGCAATAGCAAATATTTTTTTACGAGTAAGCCTTATTAGGGGCCTTTTACGAGTAAAATATTCCCTTTTAAGCCTTACTAAGCCTTTTTAGAGTAAGCCTTATTAGGGGCCTTTTACGAGTAAAATATTCTGTTTTAATCCTTATTAAGCCTTTTTACGAGTAAGCCTTATTAGGGGCCGAAGACCCCCGTACGAAAAGCGAGAGTAGCGAGCCTAGGGGCGAAGCCCCTAGTGTGATAAATAAAAGCATTCGATTCACATTTGCAATTGAATTTTTCAAAGCAGTTTTACTAAAGATTTTGAGCGTTTAAACACTTATACTGAAAGGCTTATTTTCGAATTCCCGTTGACTATTTTTCAAAATATTGATAATCTTGAAATGGATCCCAGCGCTGTTAAAAATAAAAAAGGGTAAGAAATAATTTAAATTTTGAAAAAAAAAACTAAAAGCTTTGAATAAATAGATAATGAACTTCCTCTGTTATTGCTTACCCAAGGGAGTATTACAGATATCTATCATCGAACTGCATTTACGAAGTACAGATATTAATTGCATTTCAAATAATATACGTATACGGGTAGATGACAATTTGTATCTGTTTTTATGTCGTAATAAAGTCATAAAGTAATGTAATTATCAACAGTAGTTTTGACATATTAACCATTTACGTTTATAAACTCATATGTAACTCGTATAGATGAGTTTATAAACGTAATAAACTCGTTTATAATCTCACATGACTCGAAATACTCATGTTTCCACTTTTAATAATAACCTGTTCACTTTATATTATTCCATTTATATAAAGTAAATAAAAACATTAATTTAGGGCGTCACATATTTCGAATACATTTATAATTGTTTGAAACACACAGTAATTAATCTTCCCATGGTAATCTAATTTACGATATAGAAGCACTTATGGTACGTAATATCTTTACATGGGCTTGTCGCGGCCTTGTGGTACAGCGCGCTGGCTTTCGGTGATGGGCGCTGGCTTTCGGGTGCTCGGAACAAATCCTAGCGTCGCGCTACGAAAGATGCCTTCGTTTGTGTCGTCCCTGCATAGGGGGTAACGCTGTCCGCCTATATGGTGCCCCATAATAAAATGGACAGTAAATCGCTGCGTAATATAGGCGAGTGTTTGACGACAAGTGCATCCGATTTAGAAGAAAAAAATTTAAATCACATAGCAAAAATGTTAAACAGTAATAGAAAATGTTGGAACTCTATTTAAAATTCGAGTTATTCTTTCTTTTTGACTTAAATTTGAAAATCAAATCTTCTTAATACATTGTATTGCATATATAGTAGAAGTAAAGAATCGAAACTGTGCTTTTAATTAAATCCAGATTGATGAGTAATTAGGGGACAATTTTTATCTCCACCGATTCCTGCAAAATTTCTCTCCCTGGTGCGCTTTGGGAAAATATATACCCAACGGATTTCCAAATTATTCATTTAAGTAAACTATATTACTATACATTAAATGAGCCATAGTAAATTGGAGAATAAATGACAGTATACGAAACGCAATGCAATTTTTAATAGTGTGATTTTTTTTTTTGTCATTTCACTTGTGATAATACCTTCAGTTTACTCCTATCTCTCATATTGAATACTTTATGCAATCTGCTTGACTGAGGATTTTTCAATATAGCAATTTTACTGTAAATTACTTTTAAGCATGTTACTGGTTTATAAATTGTTTCATTCGTTGCTAGAAAATCACGTTATGATAAGTTATTAGAATTTTAAATTACTGATACGAATCTTTTTAACGGTACTGCACATGATTCCTTCCAGCTGGGGAGAATGGCAGATCTACACAGTGTCTATCCTGCGTCTAGAATCTGAATATGATACAGTAATGAAAGTCTCGGACAGACTCCTCGATACCATGGAGGAAGGGGATCATGAGGTCGTCGTGATCCGATGCGAGATACTTGGCGATTTCTTGAAAAGGTGGATTGGATATGGAAATGCTCTTGAAGAGACCTCATCATTCAAGGCAGTAGCATCTCTTGTTCTTCTATCTTTGAATTACAAAAAATTATCATTGGCATCCGCAGTTGGCGGTCTGACTGTCAGAGGCTTTTACGGATTGTTGTGGGAGAGGGATCTAGTTTCCAACTACATCCTCTGCCCTAATGCTAGCATCCCACCTGCCGTGGAACCAATATGTTCTGAAGTGATACTGTTCCGAAAACCGGAACCAGGATTCTTTTCCGCTAAGGTGACCCTCACAGCTTGTGGTGTTGCAGTCGGCGCATATTTTTTCTGGAAATCGACCAAAGTAACTTAATAACGTTGCCAGATAGAACTTTACTTGTATTGGAAGCAACCTCTAAATTTTGCTACAGATTCTTTCTTGATGAACCTTAATTGTTAGAAACGATACAGCAGAACCGAGGAGTGATACCAAGATCGTTATTTACAATGAAATTTTCAAATCAGCATTTTGAACTGTTTCTATACACATTCGAAAACGATGTAAAAATTTTAACATAAAAATAACCCAGCCTGAAGATTGTTGTAAATTTTGATAGGCTCTGATTGACATCTTTACGAGCACACCGGAACTTTAAAAAAGAATCTAATTTTTCCTTGCGGTGTAACGTAAGTATAAAGATAAATAAAGTTCCAGCACTGAAGATGCATGCAAAAACTTTGAATAAAATTTTTAATGAAAGTTTTGCTATCTTAATCACAACTTTACGATTAAGCAAAAAGTAAGAAAAACATCTGTGAAAAAGGCCTCCTCTGAATAAATAATCAGATAATTCTCATAGTTTTTGCATCAACACTAAATATAAAACTTCAATTTTTTTTACTCAAAAAGGCAAAATGTAATATAAACGATTGATATTTGGTAAAACTTTGAATTATTTAATCTAGAATATACATCCTTACTTCTGTAAATTTAACTGCTGTATGAAGCTCAAAAGAAATCGTGCTACTGTGAAAAAGTTGGTTACTACAATGAAAAAGTTGCTTATTAATGAATGAAGTATATTTTTTCAAAAATGTTGATATGGCCATTTTTATCACATTCAGTATTTTGTTATGATTTTGTAACTTAAAATGATTTTCTCTTTATTTCTGGGCTTTTGAAATGTTGAATTTATTGGATCACTAAAATATGTTTTAAACTCTCTCAGCTGCATTACTTTTCTGTATCTTATTCTCATGAATATTATGAGTCCGGGATAAGACACTTTTAAATATGTAAATACGATAGAATAGGATTTATACTTCAGGTTTATATTCTATAAGTCTTCTAAAAGAAAGCTTAAGTTTTAGACATGTAGTTTGTCAATGATTTCCCGATGAAGAGACCGGTCGATTGCCTCGTTATTTTAGGTTCTTTTTGGTTATTTAGTGTTTGATTTTTATGCTATGATGTCTATTATTGCTTCAGAATCTTGCATTTATGTTGTTTGGAGCGCTAATTACAAATTTCTGTTAACTTATTCGACAATTAGTGACTTCTTTTTGTTTATGCAATTTCACATTTTTTTCTCGGGTTGTCAACGATTCCATAATCCATCACGAATACCGCTATGTGTGTTTCTGGCATTTATAGACAGTTGCTCACAAATCTCACATATCCCAGACACAGTCCATTGTAGAATTGTAAGAGCTAGTTTAAGACGGGGTGTGAGAAATGTACGAGATCAGATTTAGTACGAAATGTATTAGTCTACAGTACCGGTTCTCAACTTGGAGGTCGCGAAGTGTATTCTGGGGGGCGTCATCACGGTTTTATTCGATTAAAATAAACTTTTAGCGTATTACACGGAAACAAAATTGTTAATATTTATTTTCCAAGAAACTGCAGGGCAGAGGTGTCCTTTAAAATTCTCATTCAAAGCGCAAACTCAGTTTGTTAGCAATCTACCACTTTTATTTGATGGTCAATGAAAATCGTTGTTACTTGCTAAAGCACTATACACAAATTCTGAACGTCTGTTTGGTTTTTCATCCGCCTGTGGTGTCCATTTTGGCATTGCCATTGTAGTTACCCCAGCGAAACAAAGAAATTTTATTTAGGTGAGAGTTTTTATATTTTTATTGTTATACGATTCTGAACTCAGGTCTTCCCTTCCTGCAATGAATGTTTCATTGTTGAGATATCAAGACTTTGTAAGGAAGTCTAATTTCCCTTCACCTTCTTCAACTGGTTTCTATTTTATCTTCATCAGTGTGAATTACTATCAAGTGTAAGAAAGGCTTCGCATCGGAAGAACACGTGTTTCAAACTAAACGTAGTTTTTGGAGTCTGCAAATGAATTTGTTTTTGTATTCTCCCATCAAAGCGACATTCAAGTGACGTTTACATGTGCCAAAAACCCGTGTCAAAGCAGGGTTGTTCCTTGCTTTTTCACTCCTGTTCCCTACGATAGGGAAAAATGCAGGGTGGAATTTCGACCCTGCTTCGAACTAGGATAAAACCCGCTAATTACCCATGATGTATTTCGAAGCAGGAAGCTAGTAGTAAACAAACATGGCGGATTTGAACATGTGCGAATCCATGAAAATGCAGCCAAATGATCGATGGAGGGATCTGGAGTCCCTTAACAATCGCATAATTTTCAAGAAAACAGTAGAAACGTGCCTATTGTTTTCCGGAGGATTTCATTTATTTCTTCATCTGCCACATCTAGAATTTTAAAAACCCCATCCCCAATTACATTATAAATAGACTGGTACTGTTATCTGGTATGTAAAATAAGAAATAAAATTTTATTTCAATAAAATTTCAATAACATTTTCATTTAAAGTGTTATGGTAAAATTAATAAATTTAATAAGTATAATCAATAATTAAACGTAACATTAAAATTTATAAATTAATTATTTTTAATTTAGCCATGAAGCCACAGATCGTACGATTATATCTAATATCCGCATCAATCTTCTAGTTCTTATATTCCTTTTTTCCAATCTATTTTCTAAATTTATTTTAAAAACAACAGAAATAATCGTAAACGTTCCATGATTATCAACAGCGACTGACATGTGCGGAATTTAAATAATAAATAGACGCAGACGTAATTGTGTTTTAGAAGAGGAGTACCTTCGTCGTGTCGACTTTATCTCCTGTAAGCAACATATATGTAATCAAGGTGGGAGGGCTCAGTAGTTTAAATTTTAAGTAATGAATTAAAGTATTAAGGTAAGAATAACGCGGGTAAAAGGAAAATAAATTTAACGGTACAGTTAAATTAAAACAAAAAAGTTAATTTTAAGAGAAAAATATAGAGTTACAAGTTAAGAAAATTTAGAATAAAAATTAGATAAGACTAATGATCCATGGAAAACAAAAAAGTAATAATGTTAAGAGGCCCAGAAAAGTAGATATCATAAGAATACAAAAATATTTTTGTAAGTTTTTCAGTTTTTTTGGATTTTTAAAGTTTTATGATTTTTTTTTAATTATTTTTAAAATTTAAGAATACGAGGTCAAAAGAACAGGAATTGAAAAAAATAAAAGGCCCTCCCCAGGACTTCGTAATGAGATAAATGCGGAGTTCGAAGGGGGAAAGCTAAAAATAGCAATAGAGTGAATTTGGAAGAGTACAACACCGGCTGGGGTCGAACCCACAACGTGATTTACAAGGAATCATGGTGTATGATGATCACTTCCGCCGAATCATGTGATGGCCTTTACTTCCGGTAAGACGGGTAAAAGCAGGACGAAAATGTTGACCCTTGTAAACGGACTTCAAAGGATTTCCCTGTTAGCGGGTAAATCCCGGGTATTATTGTTGTCCATGTAAACGCAGCTTCATTTTCTCAAGAGCATGCGTAATATGTATTACACAAACATGACAGCATTAGAAAACAACGTATATTGATGGTTCAAATTTAGAGTCGACGTCATTCAAATAAGAATACAGGAATATTAATAAGACTTATTAGTAAAAGAAGAAGAACTCAGAAGAATAAATAGATAGGAAAATTTTGAGTTTGCTCTCTAAATTTGATGCAGCGATGAAATCGAAATTGCACGCAAATAAATCCTGCGAAAGCAAAATCACTTTTACGATCTCATTAATAAAAATAATACTCTAAAAAGATTAGTTAATAATAAAAATGATGAATACTGAGTGTTGTGGGCTCATATTTAAGTTTTTTTTTTCTGAGTAAATTATCTATCGCAGAGAAATTTTTATTTGGAAAGTTTAATTTCTATATGCACCGACAGATGGCAGCACTAAAATATAAATCTTATCTAAAACAAATTTATATTAGGCCTAATTAAGTTTTTAAAGGGAATCGGGAGACAGACGAAGACAAAAGGTGCACGTGTTTAATTGGATGTCTCTTCAACATGACTTCCTGGCGAATATATGACCGCGTTTTTTTCACGCAGATGGTTTGAGTCACACTTTTTTCGTTCAAGCGTCTTCCTAGTGCGCGGCTGGCCGTATTGGACTTATAAAGACTCTTGAACGAGGGACTTTAGATCAAGTAATTCTTGTAACGATTATACGATATTATTTAAAATTAAACATCGCACAGTGTGGGCTAGGGAACAAAACGTAATTCAAGATTTATATGTTAGATGAAAAATAATAGTAAAAACTTTTCAATAATTTTTAGAAAAATATTGGAAGCCACCTACTACAAAACACTAGATTCTAATTCCATTTCTTTATTTCTTTGAATTATTCACAGTGTTTTACAAATTTACATAACTAAGTTAAGGCGACTAAAACAGATTTTTCTTAAGAAAATGGGCATATGTCAAGTTGAAAGGCATAATTTACTTATCTTTCCAAATACACAGTGATGTAGCGAGCATAACTGGCGCCCGTGACACGATACCTTTTTGGCGCCCCCAATTGAAATTTTCTGGAAAATCTTGTTTGTCTTGGGAACCATTTGGCGCACCTCTGCGAGTGGCACCCGGGGCATGATGGACCCCCTTGCCCCCACCCCCTCGCTACGCCACTGGACTACATCTATACTTACTTCTGTTAGGCTGATGCTTCATACTTCATTCTCAAAATTGGAGTACTTCCAATTTTATTGGGGATGTTGTAGGATTTGATGCCACTCTCAACAATCTAAAATTCAAAGGAGTCACAAATCACGTATGAAAAAGATTCTGGAAGATATACATTATTTTGTGTGTTATAGCTTGTCATAGGGACATGACAGTAGTGTTACGGCCAGGGACAGGAGCATGGAAAGAAATACAAAATAAAATAAAATAATTATTAAATGCAATAAAGAAACAGGGCAATAAAAGAGAAGGGAAGAAAGCCATAGACCGGAACGAAAATTAGAGATAATGTTCGTAGCAATAAATAGAAGTGGAAGAGAGTGAAAATAAAAGAAAATTTATGATGGCTATAAAGCGGTCCACCCAACTTGAATCCAAAGCATGGGAAAAAGTTAAAATTGAGGGAGAATTTATAAATCCCGCCCTCGACGCGCATTGGTAAAAGGGGATTGAGGAGTGGCAGCACGGACGAATGGCGATGGCATGATAATTTCCAGATAACCAATGGAAATTATAAGAGGCGGAGACATTAGTAAGAAAATATATGAAATAAAAAATAGTGTGAAGGCAGAGAGATAACCTGGGAAGTTAGAGTCTGTCAGAAGTTGTCGAGCGCCCAGTGTCCCATGCCGAGTGTCTGCGATAAACGACGGAGCCGTGTTCGGGTGCAGTAAAGTTTAGAGAGATAGAAGTTGTCGAGCGCCCAGTGTCCCATGCCGAGTGTCTGCGATAAACGACGGAGCCGTGTTCGGGTGCAGTAAAGTTTAGAGAGATAGAAGTTGTCGAGCGCCCAGTGTCCCATGCCGAGTGTCTGCGATAAACGACGGAGCCGTGTTCGAGTGCAGTAAAATTTAGAGAGATAGAAGTTGTCGAGCGCCCAGTGTCCCATGCCGAGTGTCTGCGATAAACGACGGAGCCGTGCTCGAGTGCAGTAAAGTTTAGAGAGATAGAAGTTGTCGAGCGCCCAGTGTCCCATGCCGAGTGTCTGCAATAAACGACGGAGCCGTGTTCGAATGCAGTAAAGTTTAGAGAAGTCATCATTACGAGTGCCAGCTGCCCAGAGGGCTTCAACCGTCATCTTCTGAGGTACCGACTTTGCATTTCCCTTTTATATTGTATCATTGCTTCTCAGTGTATAGCCATAATGATTAAGATAGAGCGCGATGAATATAGTTTTTTTTAATATAAGATGTTGAGTAATAGACAGATAATTCGTACCAACAATTTAATATAATGTTTTGCATATATATAAAGAATTAATTTCGTAGGAATTCGTAATTATTTTCGTAAGTTATTGCGGTAATAATGTGTAAATGCCTGAGGAAATATTGAGTAATTTTGAAGTGTATTATTTATGTGTGTTAATATTCAATAAATTGATTTGTCAATATAACCAGAGTTAATTTCCATTATTTGGGAACCACATCAATGTACTAGCCACAATCATAAACATAATTTCAATCATAATTTCATTTAAAATAATATAAACAATTCAAATTACGGTTACATAGCTCATCTTTACTTTCAGTACCTATGGAAATATGGATCAAGTCTGTAAAAAGTCGTAGTTTACCCAAGATTCTTTATTTAGACATTAAGGTTAACAAAATTATAACAGTATTATTCGTTTATGTAATTATTTAAGAATGTAAAAAATAATTGCATTTAACATCTTTCTGTAAAGCATATTTTTTTCAAAATAAACGAGAGATAGCATTAAAAAAACAGAAAACAAATGTCCTCTTGTGCACTAGTCGTGAATAAATTTTTTTTAAAAAACCTCAGTCTGAGGTTTTTAAGTACGAACATAAGGTATTATTGATTTGATTAACTATTTTTCCTTATTCAGTTAACCTTTAGCTTATGGGGCCCATTTTCCCGATTCCCTCATTAGAACGGCAAATTTCATACCCCATATGTAAGAACTGCCATTAAGTGGGTTGTATATATATATATATATATATATATGTGTGTGTGTGTGTGTGTGTATGCATATAAAATATATATATATATATATATATATATATATATATATATATATATATATATATATATATATATATGTATATTCATTCTAGGGCCCGCATTCTTGGCATACCTGCTATCCCACCGAGTAAGGAAAAGGTTAAGATTCACGGACGCAAATACTGTTATATTACTTGTTATATTGGTTGGCTAATTGCAAAATTTGGCAATATATCATAATGATAATTGTAGAACAGTAGTAATAATAAATATTTCTAGTTAATAAAGGGGAATCACAGTATTTTAAATGCGTATTTTTTTCCACATGCACGCATCATGCGAATTGTAAACAACTGAGAGAATATCAAAATCTACATTGCGTAACCCACATCATTAGGCACTTCTCCATATCGCAAAATTCACTGGTTTTGAGCTTCTTTCGCTTGTCTACGCCGTCATCGAATTTTTCTAGGATAATTGCTTTAAAATTGTTGACAATGTGCTTCCTGGTATCTTAAACTCTGTTGCAATTTCCTTTTTCTTTTTCGAACTTTTTTTCAACTTCATCGATAATCTCCTTCATCACTTAATAAAGGCGTAGCAGATATTAGCAGATATATATAATAGCAGATATAATAGCAGATGTGTTCGATTGTTAGCCATTTTGAACAGATGACTCGCAGAAGATCTCACCTTCTCCAAATGTTGTTTTCGAAGGATTTTTAATTTTTTCTGCCATAACCAAGAAACTTTTCAACCGTTTCAGGAACGGCACTAGCTTGAAGGCGAGACAGCACAGGCATGCATTCACACCTGTAGTTTTATCTTTCATCCCTTGTTGCAATGGTAAGAAATTCTACATTCTTCTTGGAAGCCACCCACTTCTTGATTTTTGTTCATGCCTTAATTTCCTGTTTCGTTAAAGCTACCCCAACCCCTCTAGAATGTAACCTTGAAGAATTAAAGGACAAAAAATAAAAGAAAGGGTGGATGGTCACTGCATATGTATGGCAATTGACTGGAAAGAGATAAGGAAAAAATAAACAAGAATTTCAACTCCCTTCTTTCGGGGGTCAAAAGAAGTTGTGATTTCATTGTGTTATCTTCCGTCTTTATATCCCTTCATTTTAAAGTTTATGCAGGGTTTTGCCACTGTAATTTTTGAATAGCTTTTCTATTTTTTGGAAATTTCTATTATTTAGGATATTATTATTTTTGTGTTTAGAAAAAAATTTCTTCTCCATTTATGGAAAAAAATTCAAGTTATCGAAGGATAAGCCAAAAAAATTTGTCATAACAAGGTTTTTTTTAACATTGAGTGCATAGGAAATTTGAAAGGAATTTTTTTTTCTTCGGGATATCGAAAAATTCGTGAAGTAGAGGTTCGAGTTAGCGAGGTTTGACTGTAATATGTTTTAAGGCTGCTGTGTACTAACCCTATTGGATTCGCTGTCCCCAATGTTAACCCATTGAGAAAATGTGTCTACTACAGCTCCATAAATGCTGATAATTCAATAAAAATGGTATTTTCAGATAGCCTGAACTTTCCTGCACCTTGCAAAAAGATTCATTTTATAAACTGCGTCCACCAAAGGGAATTTAGGAGCGTTTAAAACACACTATACTAGATTTCTCCAAAGAATAATTTAAAATTTAAAATTTTATTTTCCTTTTTATTTTAAAGAAAAGAAAAATGCCCTAAGGTGTAAAACTTCTTTCTCCATTAAGGATTCCAGTTTAAAAAAAAATAAATCGTTCAATCCAAGTCGGGAATCCTTGGACACATTTTCTCCATAGGATAATATTGCGTTGAGCGAATCTAATAGGGTTTGTACACAGCAGCTCTAAGAAAAAATATATAAGCAAATAAAAATTAAAAAAATCTACTTTTTTTTTTAGAAATTTTGTTTTCTAAACGAACATAAAATTACTTGCTCGTTGGGATTTGAAGTAATGCATCAGAATCCGGGTACATGGTCACACTATGGATCCATTTATTTCCTCCACATTTAAAAAAATGAGGAGGAATCTTCAAATGCTATTTGGGGCTCTGTGACAAGTGACATTTCATAACAACCGA
>OU015490.1:170001974-170099474 GCA_907164885.2 Dolomedes plantarius
GTCTACCTTCATATGCGAAAAATCGAATTAAAAAATCATTTATCAATCTGTGATTAGAAATATAATGATAGGGAAAATTTCCCAAAGCTCAAATTTAGGGCACCAGATTTTTTAAGCAGCAGACCGTATTTTTAACTACTGCATAATTGTCTGCACTGACAGATTATATGCATTATTTTGTTAATTACATCCATATTGGTCTATATCAGGGGTTCCCAACCTTTTTCCTGCATCGACCCCTTTTAGAAGAATGATTTTCTTCATAGACCCCCCCCTCACATTTTTTCTCTATAATATACAGCGTACAACATAATTATGATACTAATAATTGCACATAAAACACTTAAAGCTAAAATTTGACTAAGAATATGAGCAAAAAATTAGAAAAGAATTGTTCATTAAGTTTATGCTTTATTATTTTTGTACTATTTTCATTTTTAATTTCACAAGTATAAACAAGATTTCAGAAACACAGACTGCAATTGCACAGACATAGCCAACACAAAAAACGAAACTGCTTCTGATTGGTTGCAACGGTTGGACCCATGTGCTGTTTTATGGCCAGTGGATTTCCCCAATTCTGCCTAGTGTTGGTTCACAAATAAAAGCCGACGGCGGCATTCGAGGCATATACAAAAGCGTCATGACATTCAAGCATAGATGCATGGATCACTCCGCCTTATGCAAATCTGTATTCATACCTATTAAAACGGCTATTATTATCTAATAATTACATTCCTAAAAAATTAAACTAAATTTTAAAGCAAAAAAAAATTATCATAGACCCCCAATAGTTCCCTGGAATACTATAGACTCTTTTTAAACTTCCATCGACCCCAAGGTGTCCACCTGGTCCCCGTTGGGAATCCGTAGTCTATATAATTACCAACTCCCATTTTTTTTCCTTTTATAGCTTTTACAATCCTAGAGATCTTTCAAAATGGCAGATCTAGACAACATGATACTGAGTGGTCTTAAAATATTTGCCTCCTGTCTCGATGCCGAATGCAGCCGGTTTTGTCCGCACATGCCTCGCCTGAGAATCATCGTCCAGGAAAAATCCGCAGATTTCGTCCTGTCGAACCTGGAGAGAGTTGACTGCGACTGTAATTTTAGGGGCGTCTGCAAGCGCACCGTCATAGAGAGATGTGAAGCTGGAAGACTGCGTTTTGTAGAGCTGAAACGACTTTACGACATAGCCAGCAGCCTTGGAATAAAAGTTCCCTATCCACCAGACTTCTTCGAAAAATGGAACACGTTTGTGAATGAACTGTATTTAAGGTTAGGAATATCCCTGTAAAATATACTTTTTTTCTTTTAGGGTTCTTATACATAAAGAATTTTAATAAATATTTTTAATGTGAAAATGAGAATATTTTTGTTTCCATTTTTATATATTTTTCCATACAGATTTTCATTCTCAGTACTGTAACCATGGAAATATGGACCTTGTCAGTAAAAAAAAAAATCGTTTACTCAGGACATAATTATAACATTATTTATAATGGCGTAAAATTAATAAGAATAAAACAGTATTATTCTTTTATATAATTATTAATGTAAAAAATTTAGACATTTAAACTTCTGTCTGCATAGCATTTTTTTAAGAATAAGAGAAAGATAGCATAAAAAAATAGAAAACAAATGTCCTCTTGTTATATATATATATATACTAGCATTATTGCCCGGCGTTGCCCGGGTAGATATATAAATATAAAATTTTTCATGCATTCCATCAAAAAAATGCTGGGATGCAACCCCGCTCTTCATGTTCATCTGGCCAGTTGTGTTTATTTGGGGAGCCAGGGCCAAAGGTCATTCCCAACCCTCTTCCTCTCACGCATTGGAATTTGACCCCCCCCCCCGTCAACCCCCCCCCCAAACCATCTCTCTTAACGCAGTTGGTTGTGGTGAAGGGGCTCCACAGGTGGTCGCCCACCTCTTAGAGGCACAAAAATCATTAAAAAATTAATTAAAAAAACTAATTGAGCCCCAAATTTCGTTTTTCCTGATTTTAGTTTCTCGGGCCCTAAACATTAACTGTGCTGAATTTGGTCCCGGTGGGTGAAACAGTCTATGATTCTATAGCGGACAAACAAACAGACGAGCTCTTTTATATATATATATATACATATACATATACATATATATATATATATATATATATATATATATACATATACATATATATATATATATATATATATATATATATATATATATATATATATATATATATATATATATATATATATATATATGTATATATATATATTATATATATATATATACATATATATATATATTATATATATATATATATTATATATATATATACATATATATATATATATATATATATATATATATATATATATATATATATATATATATATATATATATATATATATATCGGTTCGAGATCTTAAATAGACACCAAAGTTTTTTCGATTAATTACAGTATATTTTCTTATTCGTTAAAAATTCACGAAGGCATTGCTTTATTACTTGTTTAGCTAGAAATTTTGGGTAAATTCTATGAGGCAAAAACGTAAATATATCATAGTGGTTGATTTTAATACCTTAGTCTAATTAAGTAAGAATGAGTATTTCTAATTATAAAAAGGGAACAGCCGAGCCATAAATGTTTCTTTGTATCCAAGCCTCATGAGGATTGTAATCACCTTTGAAAATATTAAAATTTACTTTAAATATTGAACTCAAAAAACCGCTAAAATTATGATCTAGCCAAATTTGTTTAGTACATGATATCATGATCTTTGATAAATGTGATAATCATAGGCGTAGCGTGGTTTTAACTTCTTTTTTTTTTCGGGGGGGGGGGGAGACATGAATTGAATTCAGTTAGGGCCCTCCTCAGCGCCTTGACTGCCGGACGGTCCTTAAAATATGAAATATTATGATTTTTCAAAATTGAATAACAATAGAATTGATGTTTGTGTAGTATTCAAAAGTTATACAATGAGAAAATAAATATATGTAAATAAAATGAGAAAAAAATATAGCATCGAATTTTTTGTTATGGATAATATCATTGTTAAAAAATATGTTACGGCTAAAGACATCGGAATCTTCAGTTTAACAGTTTGAAAAAGCGAGAAAAAAACCAACTTTCTTAAAAGTTTCTACAATTTCCCGATTTTAACTGAACGTCTATTAACATTTTAATTTATTTCAAGTTAAGTTGGAGGGGGGACTTCCCCCCCCCTCCAACTATGGTGATAATTGAAGTTCAGGTTGAAACAGAACCTTCCATGAACAAACTTTCTCACATTTTATGAAATGTTTGCAGTTTTTTCCCCCCCCCCCCCACACACACACTCATTTTGACCAAACATGCAGAAAACATCCAACCTTCCATCTTGAATCCTTACATAAAACAGTATCAACAAGTTGAAATTTTTTCAATACGAAAGTAGAGCAAATTCAAACAAACGAAATATTGTTAATTTTTGAGAAATGAACATAAGAGAAATGTTTTTGGATGATGTCAGCATTAATATTGAAATTTCATTATTCATTGATATAAGTTGATGCGTTATGTTCCTTCATCAGTCTAAAATTTAATAAAATTTGAAAGTCAGGTAAAGGACATTTTGATGTGGGATTTATGTAAATGTTTTTTGAAAGACCGAAACATGTTTAAGGGGACAATGTACCTTAACCTCGTTTTATTTAAAATAAATTTTCAATATTTTACTCTATATATAAAATGAAGATAATTAATACTTTCTTTTAGCTACGTTGAAAACACTTAGAATTTCCAAATAAGTATTTTGCGGAAGAAAAAGACATGTTAATCAAAACCCTGGAATTTTTCAAAATGATCCAATTTACTTTATTCTGATTTCTTCCAAATTTCTCAGGGTTGTTAACAGAAGTGTTTGTTACAAAACATTGTGTAATTGTTTGAAATCACAAATATTTTTCAAATTTATAGGCCATGAAATGAAATAAAAACAGAAAATAACAGGAAGATTTAAAAATACACTGAAGTCCCACTGAATTAGAGATACCTACCTAGTAACGAGTTGGGCCTCCTCTGGCCTTGATAACGGCTGCCACACGACGAGGCATAGATTCAACAAGTTTCTGGAAACGTTCCACGGGAATGGCTTGCCAAATATTGGCTAAAGCTGTCCATAATTCAGTAAGGTTCTTTGGTGCTGTGTAATGGCCTTTCACGCCTTGTTCCAAAACATCCCAAAGATGCTCAATAGGATTTAAGTCTGGGCTTCTAGGTGGCCAATTCATGACAGAGAAGTCAGAGGAATGCTCATCCAACCAGCCAGTAGCCAACCGGGACTTGTGAGAGGTACAGTTGTCTTGCTGGAAAACTCCATTACCGTGCGGATAACAGAACAGCATAAACGGATGGAGGTTATCACCCAGCAACTCTACGTACCGAATTGCATTGAGGGAGGTTGGTACACGCACCAAAGATC
Organism: Dolomedes plantarius; assembly: GCA_907164885.2. NCBI lineage: Eukaryota > Metazoa > Arthropoda > Arachnida > Araneae > Dolomedidae > Dolomedes > Dolomedes plantarius. Next base: position 170,006,442 of record OU015490.1, read on the forward strand.
CCAAACTGTGCCACGAAAAAACACCCCAGACCATGATTGAGCCACCATGCCCTTGTACAGTTCCAGCCAGGCATGCAGGATCCATGGCTTCATGAGCCTGACGCCATATTCTCAGCCTCCCGTCGGCGTTAAGTAGTCGGAATCGAGACTCATCACTCCATGCTACTCGTTTCCAGTCCTCTACACTCCAGTCTCTGTGCTCTCTTGCCCAGGCAAGACGTGCAGCCCGATGGCGAGTATAGAGCGAAGGTACTCTCGTAGGTCGATGGCTCCCGAGACACATACGGTGAAGCGAGCGTTGCACAGTCTGTTTATTGACTGTACGACTGGCACCGTCATTAAACTGGGTGGTAATTTGAGCTAATGTTTTCTTCGCTGGCTACGTACAATACGCCTGAGCCGTCTCTCACCACGCACTGTCAAGGCTAATTGTCCTTTGCAGTTTGCCCGATCGCTAGTTTTTTTTCCACCATCCATGTATTCTTGGTATACTCTTGACACTGTCGACCTTGAAAATCCTAGCTGTCTGACGATTTCGGAAATTGAATGGCCCATGCGTCGCGCACCTACGATTTGTCCGCGATCGAAAGTGTCTAAATCAGGCAGTTTACCCATACTGGCAATTCCAAAAACTAATTCAGAACAACCACAGTACGCGCTATATATTCAGTTACCACAGCGCCCTCACTTGCGCATACATGATGCGCAGCGCTACACAATTTGCATAGGCTTTGCTATCCCTAATTCAGTGGCACTTCAGTGTATATATATATCGCTTTAGATTCATACTTAAAAAAAATTTTTTTTTTAATTTATTCAGGTAGTCCGCCCAATGAAGAAACAAAAAATGTTGTTTATAAGGAAATCCTCTAAAAAGCAATTTAATTATTTTTTCTTTGTAATTATCCTAAAATGTACTCTGTCGCGAAGCACGGGTATTCAGCTAGTTATATTTATTAATGCATATTTATTATATGTAATATAGATTTTTTATTATATATAATTTCTACTTAATTGAGTAAGAAATTTAAAATACGTTTATATATCTAACCAAATAGAAAATGTTCTTTTCTAAAAATCCTCCCGTAAATTTGAGATGCGTCATATGGTCCGAAAAATACGGTATGTTTATACATGTATGGTAAACATATTAAAATTTATTGGTTTTAAATGATATGGAATGCGCACGGAGCATTATGAAAGTGGTAGCATTTTTTAATAATTTTTAGAGAAACAGGTATTATACTGTCAAAAAATTCCTTATTTTAAATCCTAAGGGTCTTCAATATATTAAAAAGGAATATTAATTGTTCTGATTCTGTATATAGAGCTAAAAGTTGAAAATTAATAAATTCGAGGGTGAAGGTCCCTTGTTCCCTTCCACCCCACATATTTTCTTCGCCAATAACACGCATTCAAAAGCTGCCGAAAGAAATTTGCGGGACATGATAGGATAGCATGTTTATTTTTTTTCGTCGGGTTCAGTAGAATGTTTGAAGAGAAGAAATATTTTTAAAATATTTTTCACAATTGTATCACGTGGAAGTACAAATATACTATCTATACCTATTATGGCTGAATATTACATTGTAACTTTAATGATATCTTTACATTTATATATATATATATATATATATATATATATATATATATATATATATATATATATATATATATATATATATATATATATATATATATATATATATATATATATATATATATATATATATATATACTCTTAGACAAAAAAATAATAAAACGACGCCCCAAGGAGGATTTATCCGGATGGCACGAAAATCGGTAGATGTGTTGTACATGTACAGAAAAACAAATGATTACAATTTGAGAAAAATTGGATGATTTAATCAAGACCTTCACAAAGTGAAAAAGTCAATAAGGCGTTGGTCCTCCTCTGGCCCTTATGCAAGCAGTTATTCGACTTGGCATCGAATGATAGAGGTGGAGGATGTCCTCCTGCGGGATATCGTGCCAAATTCTGTCCAATTGGCGAGTTAGATCGTCAAACTCCCGAGCTGGTTGGAAGGCCATGCCCATAATGCTCCAAACGGGCTCATTGGGGGAGAGATCCGGCAACCTCGCTGGCCAAGGTAGCGTTGAGCAAACACGACGACAAGCAGTAGAAAATTTCGCCGTGTGCTGTCGTGCATTATCTTGCTGAAATCTAAACCCAGGATGGGGGATATGAAGGGCAACACAACGGGGCGTAGAATATCGTCGACGAATCGCTGAGCTGTAAGGGTGCCGCGGATGGCAACCAAAGGGGTCCTGCTATGAAATGAAATTGCTTCCCAGATCATCACTCCTGGTTGTCAGCCCGTATTGCGCAGTACGGGCTGACAACCAGGTACGGTCTGCCCGTACGGGCCGACCTCGTCTGACAGTCAGGTTGGTATCCCATTGCTGTCTGGGGTGTCTACAGACACGTTTTCGCTAGTCATCAGGGATCAATTCGAAGCGGAACTCATCACTGAAGACAATTCTACTCCAGTGACTGACATTTCAGGTCGAATGTGCCCAACACCACTGCAAACGGGCTTGCGGTGTACAGAAGTCAATGGTAGTCGGCGCAAAGGGCACCGTGGGCTCAGCCCCCTTTCTCTAAGCCACCTATGAATGGTCTTTGTGGTCACTGAAGCACGAGTTACGCGCACGATCGATGTTAATGATAAATTTGGGGCTGTGACTGCCGCTCTGACGATTGCTCGGTCCTCACGTTGTCTAGGCCGACTGATTACTTCTTTGGCCATAGTTCACCCGATTCCTGCCAACTTCGTCTAATAGTGGCATTGTATCTATCCAAATGTCGAGCGATTCGCCGATTAGACAAACCAGCTTCTTTGAGCCCAACTTCACGTCCTCACTCAAATGCTGACATCTGCGCATATTGTTCGTGCACCTGTATGCGATAGGCAGAGTTACTGTCTGCCTCAGTACACGGAATGAAATTCATAAAGAATTTATGGCCTGGAATCGAAATTTCTCCTCTTTAATATCCTGCCAGTTGCGCAGTTTAGATGCGCTGTAGAGTCAAATGTTTATTCATTGGACGTCAAACTTTAAAATTTTGCATTTTCCGTGGAAACACCTGTATGCATATCAATTTGTATCCAATTTGCGTTACCCCTTCTTGGTGCATCTTTTTTTTTGTCTAATAGTGTATCTCTCTCTCTCTCTCTTTATATATATATATATATATATATATATATATATATATATATATATATATATATATATATATATATATATATATATATATATATATATATATATATATATATATACTGCTGACCATCCAAAATGCAATACCAAGAAGGATAAGAGATATCAAAAACAAATTTATTCCAGAGATTACAGATAGTATCAATGATAAAATATTTATAAGAATAAGAAACAGAAAAGTAATGAAGCTGAGAGAGTTTAACCCATATTTTATTGATCCAACAACTTGATCGTTCCAGAGGCAAAGGAATAAAGAGAAAATCATTTTAAGTTACAAAATCATAACAAAATATTGAATGCGAAAAAATGGCCATATCAACATTTTTGAAAAAACAGGCCTCATTCATTAATAAACAACTTTTTTTATTGTAGGAACCAACTTTTTTCACAGTAGCACTATTTCTTTTGAGCTTCATACAGCAGTTTAATTTTCATAAGTAAGGATATAAATTCTAGATTATATAATTCAAAGTTTTACCAAATATCAATCGTTTATATTACATTTTACATTTTCGAGTAATTAAAATTGAAGTTTTATATTTAGTGTTGATGCAAAAACTTTGAGAAATATCTGATTATTTATTCAAAGGAGCCTTTTTGACAGATGTTTTTCTTACTTTTTGGCCTTTTCGTAAAGTTGTGATTAAGATAGCAAAACTTTCCTTAAGAATTTAACTCAAAATGTTTTCATGCCACTTCAGTGCTTCAATTTTATTTCTCTTTATACTTACTTTACACCGCAAGGAAAAGTTAGATTCTTCTTTAAAGTTCAGGTGTGTTCGTAAAGACGTCAATCAGAGCCTATCAAAATTTACAACAATCTTCAGGCTGGGTTATTTTTATGTTAAAATTTTTACATCGTTTTCTAATGCTTATAGAAACAGTTCAAAATGCTGATGTGAAAATGTCATTGTAAAAGCTTAGTGTTACTTCTGGGTTCTGAAGTATCGTATCTAAGAATTAAGGTTCATCAAGAAAGAATCTGTAGCAAAATTTAGAGGTTGTTTCCAGTGCGAGTAAAATGCTATCTGGCAACGGTATTAAGTTATTTTGTTCGATTTTCAGAAAAAATATGCGCCGACTGCGACACCACAAGCTGTGAGGGCCATCTTCGTGGAAAAGATTCCTGGTTCCGGTTTTCGGAACAGTATCACTTCAGAACATTTTGGTTCCACAATAGGTGGGATAGATTAGGGCTGAGGATGTACTTGGAAAGTAGATCCCTCTCCCATAACAATCCGTGAAAGCCTCTGACAGCCAGACCACCAACTGCGGATGCGAGTGATAATTTTCTGTACTCCAAAGATCCAAGAACAAGAGATGCTACAGCCATGAATGATGAGGTGTCTTCAAGGAAATTTCCATGTCCAATCCACCTTTTCAAGAAATCGCCAATTATCTCGCATCGGATCACGATGACCTCATCCCCTTCCTCCATGGTATCGAGGAGTCTGTCTTAGACTTTCATTAGGTGGGATGCTAGCATTAGGGCAGAGGATGTAGTTGGAAACTAGATCCCTCTCCCACAACAATCCGTAAAAGCCTCTGACAGTCAGACCGCCAACTGCGGATGCCAATGATAATTTTCTGTACTTCAAAGATAGAAGAACAAGAGATGCTACAGCCTTGAATGATGAGGTCTCTTCAAGAGCATTTACATATCCAATCCACCTTTTCAAGAAATCGCCAAGTATCTCGCATAGGATCACGATGACCTCATCCCCTTCCTCCATGGTATCGAGGAGTCTGTCTCAGACTTTCATTACTGTATCATATTCAGATTCTAGACGCAGGATGGACACTGTGTAGATCTGCCATTCTCCCCAGCTGGAAGGAATCATGTGCAGTACCGTTAAAATATTCCTATCAGAAATTTAAAATTCTAATAATTTATCATAACGTGATTTTCTAGCAACAAATGAAACAATTTATAAACCAGTAACATGCTTAAAAGTAATTTGCAGTATAATTGCTAGATTGAGAAATCCTCAGTCAAGCAGATTGCATAAAGTATTCAAGCTGAGAGATAGGAGTAAACTGAAGGTATTATCACAAGTGAAATGACAAAAAAAAATCTCACTATTAAAAATTGCATTGTGTTTCGTATACTGTCATTTATTCTCCAATTTACTACGGCTCATTTAATGTATAGTAATGTAGTTTACTTAAAAATGGAATAATTCTGAAATCCGTTTGGTATATATTTTGCTATAAGTGCACCAGGGAGTGAAATTTTGCAGGAATCGGAGGATATAAAAATTCTCCCCTAATTACTCATCAATCTGGATCTAATGAAAAGCACAGTTTCGATTCTCTGCTTCTATAAATGCAATGCAATGCATTAACAAGATTTGATTTTCAATTTTAATTTAAAAAGTAAGAAAAACTCGAATATTAAATAGAGTCTTAACACTTTCTATTGCTTTTTAGAAGGTTTACATTTTGGCTATGTGATTTCAAGTTTTTTTTCTAAAGTGGTGGCACTTGTCGTCAAGCATTTGCCTATACTACGCCGCAGTTTACTGTCCTTTTTATTCTGGGAGCATCATATAGACGGACAGCATTACCTCCTATGAAGGGACAACACAAACGGAGGAATTTTTCGTGGCGCGACGCTGGGATTCGATTCAAGCACCTCAGCAACGAAAACCTGCGAACTGTACCACAGGGCCGTAACAAGCCCCATTTGAAATTATTAAGTACCATAAGTGCTTCTAAATCATAAATTATATTTCCATGGGAAGATAAATTACTGTGTGTTTAAAACAATTATAAATGTATTCTAAATATGTGACTCCCTTAATTAATATTTTTATTTACTTTATAGAAATAAAATAATATAAACAGAACAGGTTATTATTAAAAGTGAAAACATGAGTATTTCGAGTCATATGAGTTTATAAACTAGTTTATTACGTTTATAAACTCATATGTACTAGTTACATATCTATACTAATACAGAGGCTGTTCGCACATTTTTTAGACGATTTTGGTAAGCGGTAATAAAAAATCGTTTGCTGCAAAAGAAATAATTGCAATTGTACTATGTTTTTAAAAGTCAAAATTATCGTCTACGGCTTGAAAGTTTTGTTTTTATTCAAAATGGCGTTTTTAACAAAGCAGTGGTTCGAAGGCTACATTTATGCACATTCCGAAGAGAAATATGCATACTCCGTTATCCAAAAACGATGTGAGAGTCATGGTTTTGTGATATCTAAAGCGTCGGTAGGTAATATCGTCAACAAGAAAGGAAAAAAAGTCAAATTAGAGCCTCAAGTGGGACAAAAATTCCAAACAAGTATCCAAGGAAAAAACGGACATCTTCGACTATTGCTAAGGTACGTTGTTTAATGTTAAAAGAAAATCCCCCTAGTCGAAGGACAGTTGCAAAATCATTAAAATGCTCGGTGTCCACTGTAAACAAATGATAAACGTTGATTTAAATCTTAAGAAAGCGAAAAAATGCAATGTGCATCGTCTTCTTCCAAATCATATCGCTGAACGCAGGACACGCTGCAGAATTCTATATGAGAAACACTTATCCAAAGAAAAATGGAAAACAATTGTCACAATAGATGAATCATGGGTGTATTTAAATGATTGCAACAAAAAGAGAGCCATTTATTATCATAAAAGGGTTGAAAAAAATTTAAGAACATGGTTCAAAGAATCGAAAGAAAGTTTTTCTAAGGGATTCATGATTGTTGCTGGTTTTTCTTATAATGGCAAGTTAAAAATAAAGAGAGTGGAAAAAAATGTCAAGATTAACTCCAAATACTATGAGGAACATATTTTATCGCCAATTTTTCTGAATGAAATACCATCGCTTTACCCACAGTGCCATCAATCTGTGAGACTCCATCAGGACAAAGCTAGCAGTCACACATCAAAATCCAATGTAAATTTCCTAAAAGAAATGGAACAAAAAACTGGTATCAAGGCTATACCCTTCACTGATATCCCTACTAAATCTCCCGATGTATCACCTATGGAATTTTGTGATTTCGGACTTTTAAAATCTGCATTATCCAAACGTCGTCCTAAAACCCTTACAGGAGTCTGGAAAGCTGTTCAGGAGGAATGGGATAGAATACCTCTTCTGACACTTCAAAAGGCATTATTATCCTGGAAATTGCGATGTCGAAAGATAGTTCAGAATAAGAGATATCAAATAGAACATTTAAAACACAAGAATTTTATGTAATTTAGTTTTGTGAACACAATATACATCGTCTAAAATATGTGTGAACAGCCTCTGTATATAAAGAGAGAGAGAGCGGATTTTGTTTGTGGAGGGAAATCTTTGGAACCGCTGCACCTATTTGAAAAATTCTTTCACTGTTTGAAAGGTACATTATTCCAGATGGACTTTGGCTATATATTATGTATATCTGATCAGTAGAAAGAAAGTTAGGAGCCTAAATGTTTAGCTGATGTTTCACCTTTACAACTTTTCCTTTGTCAACTATAGTCAAGTAACCATAGCAACATATCAAACGATATTTTCATTTATTATCATTAAAACATTTAACATTTGAATTATCTTTGTCAACCATAGTCAAGTAACCATAGCAACACATCAAACTACGTTTTCATTTATTATCAGGGAAACATTTAATATTTTAAAGATTCAAGTGGAGGAGGTATTGATAAATACAAAAAGGATTTTTAAATTGGCAATGTTTAAGGGTTTATTGAAGAAAATTACATTTGGAACTACGCTCTTTACTGGACATTATTTTAAACAAAAAAAATTTACAATTTTTTGGCTATCAACTGGAAATTTCTTGGTATAATATTACGGAACTTTATTTAACTTATGAACTTTATGTTTTTGAATTTATGTACATATGAATTTATGTACAATTTTATGCACAATTTGCGTAAATCGAACTTGAATTATTGAACTTTACTCAAAAATAAGTGTGTTTCATTGAAACTGTTAAATTTATTAATTATTTCGAACAGGTCTATGTTTGTTCCTTTATAAGCGAAAATGTATTACTTCAATTGAGCTGAAATTTTGTATAGATATAGTTGATAGGGTATTACAACAGAATAAGATGCCCCTTGTAACACTTCCTAGCGCGATTGCGATACATACATACATTCATACATAATGCATACATACAAACATACATATGTACAGATATACATGTAATTATACAAACATACATATGTACAGATATATTCGTCCGGTCAAGGATATTACATACATATACATACATACAAACATACATATGTACAGATATACATATACATACATACAAACATACATATGTACAGATATACATATACATACATACAAACATACATATATGAATACATACAAACATACAAACATATATACATATAAACATACATACATTGAAACATTGGCACTTTATCGCCAATTTTGCGGGGGCACCCTATTCTGTAGTGAAACCGTTGAGGGTTCAGGTTAACACCTAGGCATATTAATTTTTGAAAATTGGGCCCCATAGTTTTTTAATTAATGTTTTAATGATTTTCCCCTAAAAGTTTCTTATTTCGACAGCTTCCGTGGCTGTCTTCGCTGACAGCTAGACTATGGGGCCGAAAATCGGCACGCGGGTGGCCCCGGACACGATTCAGTGTCTGACGTAGCCGGATGTTTTAATTTTTAATTTTAAAAAAGTTATGAAATTATTTGTGACAATTTTGTTGCTTTATTCGTGCTTTTTTTGTGTGTGGACTCTGTAGCGGATAGGCTATGGGGCCGAATCGTATTAAAATCGGCATGCGGGTGGCCCCCGGACACAATTCAGTGCCTGACGTTAGTTTTCAATAAAAATTTCTTTTGCCATCACCATCAACAAATCCCAAGGTCAAACATACAAATATATTGGACTTGACTTATGGGAAGATTGCTTTACTGATGGACAATTATATGTTGGTCTCTCTAGGTCAGGAAATGCTTAGAATCAATTTATTTTAAAACCTCAGAAAAACGAAAAATGTGGTATACATGAAGTTTTAAAATAAATTATATCTACCGAATATCTACTTAAGATAGACAATCGTTCAACCCGGACAAAGTCGGGACGGGCCGCTAGTGAGTTTATAAACGTAAACGGTTAATATATTAAAACTACTGTTGATAATTACATTACTTTATGACATTTTTACAACATAAAAACAGGTACATATTGTCATCTACCCTTACACGTATATTATTTGAAATGCAAGTAATATCTGTATTTCGTAAATTCAGTTCGATGATAGATACCTGTAGGGTTCTATCATCGAACCTTTGGGTAAGGAATAACAGAGGAAGTTCATTATCTATGTATTCAAAGCTTTAAGATTTTTTCAAAATTTAAATAATTTCTTATCCCTTTTTTATTTTTAACACCGCTGGGATCCATTTCAAGATTATCAATATTTTGAAAAATAGTCAACGGGAAATCGAAAATAAGCTTTTGATTATAAATTTTAAACGCTCATAATCTTTAGTAAAACTGTTTTGAAATATTCAATTACAAATGTGAATCGAATACTTTTATTTATCACATTGTTGCAATAGAGGGGAATTTATTGTCTGAAAATGTGGATAAGTATTGTTTTATAATACTGTTACCTTTTGTTGTCGATGCAACAGAGCAAAGTTAGCTTTCTTTAATTAAACAGGGCAACAGTGGTTTTGGTGCCGGGGTATTTGGAGCTGATTTCATATGAATTTGATGCCCTGAATTTAAATATGGCGTTAGTTTTTGCCTCGGAGTTCAAATTTCTAAGATATAACATTTTAGTGTAATATGCATTACACTATTTTAAGTTAAATCCATGGATCAAATTAAAAAACTAAACACAGTATTTTTTATTATTATTATATATTTCTTAAAATGTTAAAGGAACATAAAAATGATAGAGAATATTGCAGTAGCACTTATCTAATTACGAAGAGCAAGAAAGAGGAGAGAGTCCTCGATGAAACCAACTAGTCACTGAACACTTCGGAAACTTCTTTTCCGTGACATTCTTGAATGTATTTTGGAACAGTCCCTTTTTAAACTCCAGCAGTAATATGCCATCAAATGTGTAACCCCTCTTCTTTGGTAATGGTCCTCCATAGTTTTAATATCCTGGTGAAATCTTTCATTTTGTTCCTGACTGGTGTCTCCTAAATTTTCAGTAAAATAGTCCAAGTGGCTGTGTAAATAGCGCACCTTTATGCTCATGTTACACCCGAGGGATCTGAAACTGTTTAGCATCTCGTTTACTAGTTCAACCTAGTTTTCAGCTTTGCATTTGCCCAGAAAATTTCCGACAACTGCAACAAATGAAGTCCAAGTTTTTCGCTCAGCCTCATTCATGGAGTTTAAGAAGGCAGGATTCTTAATGAGTTGTCTTATTTGTGGGCCGTCAAATATTCCTGCTTTAATTTTTTCCTTACTTAACTTAGGGATTTTTTACTTTTATATGCAAAGCATGATCCGTTTTTATCAAGAGCCTTTACAAACTGCTTCATTAGGCCCAGCTTCATACATAGTGGAGAAAAGTTGATTTTCTTTCTTCCAACTAAGGGGTCGTTAATGACATTCTTTTCCCCAACGCCCATGTTTTCTCTCTTAGGTTACTATTTTCTAACCCAGTGGAAATACCCAGAATGTGAAGAAGCGAATTGTGAACATAATTTTTCAATGCAGTGAGACGTAAACGAAAAGAAAAATATAGCTGATTGTTCAATACAATGTGATAATGTTTATAGAAGTAATTTTTATGCAAACCCTGTTATTCCAAAAGTTAATATTAATTATGCTGATATCGAAAGTACCATTTCTAAATTCAATGCAGAATCGCATGAAAATACAATTAATTAGATCTATCACTTTGAGAATATGTCAAAACTATTTAATTTGTCGGATTTACAAAAATTTGTTATGGCTAAACGATCATTAGGTGGAAATGCTTTGTTATTTGTCAGATCAGAAACCGAAATTAATTCATGGTAAAAATGGAGCCAAGCCTTGATTGATGAATTTTCTTTTGAAATAAATTCAGCTAATTTACATGATCTGTTGAGTAAAAGAAAAATGAGGAATTTTGAAACCGTTCAGAAATATTTTTTAAAGATGAAAGAGTTGTACAATTGCGGTAAAATTGAGGAATCTGCTTTAATGCACTATGTTACTAAAGGAATAAATGATAGACTGGAAAACAAAGCTATTTTATACGGATGTAAGAACTTATTAGAATTCAAAGAAAAACTTAAAATTTATGAAGTAATAAAGAGTGGTTCAGCAAAGAGTAAAGGTTCTTTCGATAGAATTAGAACAAAACATGATTTTAAGGATAGATTTAATGCTTTTGATAAAACGAAATCGAAATATGAGCATAGTGGTAGATTTAATTCTAAAAACGAAACTGTAAATAAAGTGAAATATAATGGTGGTTTTGAAAAAATGAAATACAATGATTTTGATAATCTTAAAAATAAGATTTGTTTTAATTGTGGTGAGAAGAATCACATTTCGAAATTTTGTATCCATAAAGAGAAGGGGATCAAGTGTTTTCTTTGCCAAGGTTTTGGACACATTGCTTCATCATGTCTTAGAGCAAATTCGAAACCAGAAGTAGCCACATTGAATGTTCAGGTAGAACCGAAACTGAACAATAGAGTAATGATTGATAATTTAAGTGTAAGTTCACTAATAGATACTGGAAGTCAAGTAACGTTACTTCGCAAATCTGTGTTTGATAAATTAAATGTTGGTGAATTAATTGCATTGAATTGTTCTTTAATTGGTTTTGGTAAATGCGTAGTGAAACCATTAGGTTATTTTAAAGGAAATATTAAGGTTGATGATTTTAAGTGTAATGCAGATATTTGTGTTGTTGAAGACAATGTTATGTCTTATGACGTCATTGTAGGACTTAATGTATCAATGAAAGGTGAGGCACTAATAAATGAAAACGGAATTACGATTAAAATAAATCAACCTTCAGTGTGCAAAAGAAATGAACACTTTATCCGTTCTATCAGTTGATTTAACTTTTAATGAAGTTGAACTTAACATTGAACCTGAAGTTCCAAATATTTTCAAGGATAAGGTGAAACAATTAGTTTCGAATTATGTACCACATAAAACTAAGACATCAAATGTCGAATTAGATATTTTGGTAAAAAGTAATGAACCTATATTCCATCAGCCCCGTAGATTACCATTTTCAGAGAATAGTGAAGATCAAAAACCAAAAGAAATACTTATAATTTATTAAATAAGACAGAGTAAATGATTATCAAAAGGTATATTAAGGAAATGATTAATAAAACTTATAACAGATTGATTACAGAAAAGCTACACAAGCTATACCACACAGGTTCACACAGATCAGAGAAGTCAACATAAGTTGTGGTTGCCAAAACGTAAAACATAAAAGTGGCAATACGATAACGATTATATTTGATTTATATTACACCACTCCCCATAAATCAAAATTCCCATTTAAAGGATAAACATAGAAAATAAAACATATTAATCTTGAAATTAAACACAATAAAAAATAGTAAATATTAATCATGAAATTAAACACAATAGAAAATAATAAACATTAGTCACAAATTTATCATTCCTATCAGTTCCTTCAGTTTTTCAAACCTTATTTTAGAAAAAGCTTTTGTAAACAAGTCTGCAGCTTGAGCATCACTGCTGCAGTTAGAAACACCTAGTTGATTGTTTTCTCACAGTTCTCTGATAAACTTATACCGAATATCAATATGTTTAGTTCGGTTATGAAATAGGATTTTTAATTAGTTTGATTGCACTTTGGTTGTCTATATTTAAAACTGGTATTCCACTTAGTGAACACAGTTCATTTAACAAACTGGAAAGCCATATGGCTTCTTTTCCAGCTTTACTAGCTGCAACAAACTCAGCCTCGGTGGTTGAGAGAGCTATACATTTTTGACGTTGGCTCTTCCAACAAATAGCTCCACCTGCATTCATGAAAACCATTCCTGATGTGGATTTTCTACTCAGGGGATCACCCGCATAATCGGAATCACAAAAGCACAGAAGATTACACTTAGAATCTGAAGCAAACATAATTCCAGACTTGGGAGTTCCCTTAAGATACCTCAATGTTCTCTTCACTAAGTTCCAATGTTGTTATTTTGGTTTGTCCAGAACTTTAGAAAAAAACTCCAACAACATATGATATGTCAGGTCTAGTGTCAATTGCTAAGAACATTAGGCTCCCTACAGCCTCATGATAAGGCACATCATCTGAAAGAGCTGCTGACTCTTCAACTGTAATGAAGTCTTTTTACACTAGCTGGATTAGATTCTAACATATTGAAACGATTCAAAACTTTTTTGCAATATGCTTCTTGATGTATGAAGATACCACTATCCAGGTATTCAATTTGCATATCTAAATAATGATAAGCAACTTCAACCGTTACACAAAACTCAGTTTCAAGCTTCGTAAGAAAATGTTTGGCCATTTCCTCATCTTTAGTAATGATGATGCCATCATCTACATACACAATCAAGAGCAGCAACTTGTCTTGGTTAAAAAATAGACAAGGATCTGAAGAAGATTGCTGCAATCCACAGTTCTCAGCAAATCTTTTGAAACGTTCATTCCAGCATCTTGGGGCTTGTTTTAGCCCATATACACTCTTATACAATTTGCAAACTTTGTTGGTTCCATCACTAAAGCCCTCAGGCTGAGCCATATAAATCTCTTCAGTTAATTCTCCATAAAGAAATGCAGTCTTCACATCAAATTGTAATAGCTTCATTCTTTTGCTAGCAGCAACACTCAGAACTCTTCTTATAGTTTCCCATCGTACAACAGGACTGAAGGTTTCTGAGAGATCAACCCCATATTTTTGGCTGAACCCCTTGGCAACCGAGCTTTGTAATGCTGTATGGATCCATCAGCATTTACTTTTACTTTAAATACCCATCGGCTACCAATGGCTTTTCTGTCAGTTGGCAGGTCAACCAGCTCCCATGTTTCCTTCTTCAATAACGAGTTCATTTCTTCTTCCATAGCACACAGCCATTTGTGGGAGTTTTCAGAAGACATAGCTTCCTGATATGTTTCAGGTTCCACATGTTCAGCTATAAGAATATAATTCTCGAACCTAGCAGGCTTTCTTAACTTACTTCTATCTCTTAAGTAGTTGGTTTCTTCACGTGTATCTTCATCTGAGACTTCATCATCATATTCAATGTTGCTTTCACCTTCTCTAAGGTTGTCAGTTGCTTCAACATTTTCTGATGTTTGATTTCCATGGGATTTGCTTATCACTTCCATATTTTGATCATTGTTATCTTCAGAAGCATGTGTAGTATTCACGGGGGATAATTTTTCATTCTGAAAAATAACATCTCTGCTAAACAGAACTTTGTCTTGTTCTTTGATATATACACTCTATAGCCATCCTTTTCTCCACTGTACCCAATCAAGATACCTCTGACACTTTTTCTATCACATTTCTTTCTGTTAGGCTGGGGTATATGGACAAAGCATTCAGTTCCAAAGACACGTAGATGATTAATGCTTGAAACTTCTTTACCAAACCATAACTCATAGGGACATTTCCCTTTAATTGATGATGAGCCAGTTCTATTTAAAATATAAACTGATGTGTTGACTGCTTCCGCCCACAATTTTAAAGGAAGGTTCTTCGAGTGTAACATGGTTCATGCACTTTCAACAAGAGTACGATTCTCACGATCAGCTGCACCATTCTGCTCTTGTGTATATGGCATGGATACACGAGCTGTAGCTCCCTCACCTTCAATAATTTTTGCTACTTCAGAGTTTTGAAATTCTGTTCCACCATCACTTAAGAACTCTTTTATGACATGGCCAGCATTCTTGGCTTCATTGACAAAGGTTTGGATGCATTTGGAAACTTCACTTTTCATCTGCATGAAAAATACCCTGCGATAGTTAGAAAAATCATCCTTGAAACATACAAAATATTTCGCATCACCAAGAGATTTCTGATGCATTGGACCAACCTCATCAGCATGTATCAATTCTTCTGGTTTTGTTGGACGTTGTTTTCTGATTCCAAATGATTTTCTGCATTATTTTCCAAAGCAGCACCCTTTACACAATTCATTTTCTTTGCAGGTAACTTTGATATCATGTTTTCTCAGAATTTCTTTCACATGTGTCTTATTTTGATGGCACAACCTTTCATGCCACAGTTGCAGGTCATTTGTTACAGAGACATAAACATTTGCACAGACAACAGGTTCTCGAATTCTTAATTCCAAAGCATATAAGCCGTTAGCTGTACAGGCTCCTTTTAAGCGTATAATACCATCTCTAACAAAAAAACATTCAGTTTTTGATGCTTTAAATTCAAAACCTTTAGCCAAGGTTTGGCCAATAGAAAAGAGATTTCTTCTGATGTCAGGAACATACCAAACTGCAGCTAAGTGATTTCTCTCCCATTTTCCATGAATTTTCATTTCAACATTTATAGTCCCTTGACCATAAGCCAAAATAGCATTACTGTTACCTATATACACTTTCTTTGGGATATCAAACGGTTCATAGTCCACAAAATAATTTTTAAACCTTGTCATATGGGCCACTGTCTAACAACCCCCACTGTAGCCCCACTGTCTAACAACCAGACTTCATCAGCCACCACTCCTTTCACTAAACACATGAAGGCATCACCATGCACTTTTCTCTTATTCATGTTTCTAAAACAGTCTTTTGCAATATGGCCGAATTTTCTGCAAACTTAACACTTTCTATCATGTTTCACCACAGGTTTCTTCTTTGAAGCAACCAAAGCACTTGAAGAAGGTAATTGTTTTGGTGGTAACCTCATTTCTATTAAGCGAAGTCTCTCTGTCAATTTGTTGACATTCCTTTCTTCAATAGAGACCGATTCCCAAACGCTCTTGAACTCAAAATACTCTTGAGGAAGCGTAGACATTATTCTGCTCATCAGCAAGAGATCTGGTAACACAGTTTTTGCAACACGTTTCAGTTCATCATTTAATTCAGTAAAATTTCTTTGCAGTTTGGCTATGTGTGTTACGATGTCTTCACCAGCGTCTTTCTCGGTTGCCGCAAAAAAACTTTCCATTAATCGGTCAAGTCTCTGACAAGAACTCTGTTAATACACAGACAATAGTTTGTCCTATGTGATTTTCGAGTTGTCGCATGTTGAAGTCAGCTCTACGTTGGCATCGTCCATGTTTCCAACTAAAATTAATTGGGCCAAAGCGTCGTCATCTTTAGCGAAACTTTTCATCTCCTTTTCGTAAGAAGATCGCTGCTCGGGTATTGAGAACTCACTAAGTACTTCCGGCAACTTTCGATCTCCAGTCCCGAGATTCAACACTTCACCATGTCGCAACAATAGTTCAATCTGTCTTTTCTACTTAGACCAGTTTGTGGAGCCTCTTAACTTCTCTATATGAATTTTAAACTCTATAATTGAAAATATATGTAAAAAAATGTTCACTATGAAGCTTCAAAATACTCACGTGTAGTTAGGCCTAACACGTGACACAAACTGAAAATCGTCAAACCAGTCTTTAAAATACGGAGATAATCAATGCTCTGGACCCATAACCACTTAAAATTTATTGAATGAGACAGAGTAAATGATTATCGAAAGATATATTAAATAATTGATTTAAAAAAAAAATTATAACAGATTGATGACAGAAAAGCTACACAAGCTATACCACACAGGTTCACACAGATCAGAGAAGTCGTCCTCACGGCGATACCGCAAAATTCTTCTTATAGTTGTTCTCTTCTTTAGGCTACGCGTTTCGCTCCACCCCACGCTAACATCGTCTTGTTGGGTTCTATGTTCACTGGGCCCCGAGCATCCATTTTGGCCTATGCCCTCCTCAGTTCACGTATTCCAAAATTCGTTTAGACGAGCCGACCTAATCGGCCCCCTTCGCATTTCTGGCGCTCTGAGTTAGTATACCTGCGCGGCGCCTCGCTTCTGTCCTGCCGTCTTGACCGCGGGCCGTTCGGTGGAAGGTTGCTGGTCTGGAGTTGTGCCGCGGGCGGGGGGGGGGAGATAGCGGCCGACTGCGGTCTATATCCACGGACGGGAACTCCACCCGGATGGCCATATAGCTACCATGACGGGTCCCGTCACGTGCATTGGAGATCAGAGAAGTCAACAGAAGTTGTGGTTGCCAAAACGTAAAACATAAAAGTGGCAATACGATAACAATTATATTTGATTTATATTACAACAGAAATGACTGAAGATACTAGAAAGGAAGAAGATTCTAAAAGAAGCGAAAGTACTGAAAAAAAAGGACTAAAACATGATGTTCATTATGAAAAAGCACAAAATGAAAATAAGAGAGAAAATGTTCATACTCAAAGACTTGAATCTCAGAAGACTACGAATCGCCGATCTTTCCTTGACTGGTTTGTTTTGTTAATAGAATTATTTCGTAATTTGTCTGGCTATGATTGGTTTATCATAGGAGGAGTAATAGTGAGTTTATATTTTACTGGTGGTATTAATCAACCGAATATTTTTGCTGTTGTACAAAAAGAAAATGTAGTGTCACAAATGAAAGAAATGATCGATGAACTTAGAACTTACAACAAAATGTTGAACGGACGGATTGAGCGGATCAATCAGAGTACCATATCAGTTCTTTCAAAGTTATCTTTAGAAAATCCAGCTCAGTGGTATAAATTTACGAACGAACTGCAGCAGACGATTAATTCCACATATCAACGGAGCATAGATACAACACCTTTTGAGTTACTTTTTGGTACGAAGATGAATATAGGAGGTCTGGAGAAGCTCAAAGAAAGGATCGAGATCGAATTTCAAGCTAATTTTGAAGCTCAAAGAGATGAACTGAGAAAGCATGCAAAGCAACAGATTTTTAAAATCCAAGAGGAAAACCGGAAGACGCATAACTTAAGAAGAAAAGAATTCGCAATCTTATAGAGTTGACGATTTGGTTGCTATAAAAAGAACTCAGTTCGGACCGCATTTGAAACTAAAATCGAAATACTTAGGACTCTACAAAATCATAAAGGTTAAAAGAGGCAACACCTATGACGTGGTCAAAGAAGGAAATCATGAAGGACCTAACTACACGACAACATGCGCTGAATTTCTAAAACCATGGTATATCATGCCACAATATTAATGCAAAAACATGGCATCATCTCAAAAAGAAAATAATAGACTGTGCATTTTTGAACACGAATTGACGAAAATGAAGATTAAAGACGAACTGACGCAAATGAAGATTACAGACGAACTCACGCAAATGAAGATTACAGACGAATTGACACAAATAAAAATTAAAGACGAACTGATGGAAATGACGATTAAAGACGAACTGACTCATTTTTCATTTTTAGAGCTAAGACAATAAGAAGCTCTATATGTTTCAAACATTTGTTTCTTTTCAGAGAATTTTGTACTTTTTCACTCTTGCTGTTCGAGTTTTGTTTTTGTATATTTGCAGTATCGTCTGGAGATCCATCCGAGTGCAGGAGGGCCGAAAATGTGGTACCTGCATATTCCACTAGATGACACCATAATTCGTTTGCGCCGCTCCAGCTCAACTAAAGAAGAAATCTGGCAACCCCAGTCAGTGAGACGTTAGACGATGTGTTATGTATTAACTACTGCTACTTCCACTACCACTATTTTCTACTTCCGCTTCTACCCACTTTTGTGTTCGTTCTGTTCCTGTTGTTAATGTCGTTCAATAAAAACGTATAGTTGATAATGTCGGTCATTCGTCTCCTCAATGATTCAACAAAATAATTGCATCAATATCAAATAAATATTTAACAAAGTGGCGACGAGATAAAACGAAATGGCTGAACTTACCCAGTTGATAGCGACTCTTCAAGAATTGGTTTCAAAACTTAATGTTACTTCAGAATCGAAACGCAGTGCCAAGGATATTCTCGCTATACAAAATCTAACTTTCAACCAATATGATGAGACATCAGAATCTTTTGACTGTTATACCCAGAGACTGGAAAATTATTTTAAGTTAAAAGGACTATTCACCGATGACAAGGAAACTGAAGAATTAAAAGTCCTTGTTCTAATAAATTGTCTTGGACAATTTATTAGAACAAGGCAATTTATTAGAACTTCACAGCAATACCAGCTCCTTTCAAGTCTTACTGCTCCTGATCTACCCTCAACAAAGACATACAAAGAACTTTTGTCATTACTTAAACAACATTTATCGCCAAAATCCAACGTTTTAATGAAACAACATAAATTTTTCTCTAGACTTCAAAATCAAGGTGAGTCGATATCTACTTTCATTTCTTCATTGAAAGATCTTACAAAAAATGCTGAATTTATATCTGAAGGCAATTCAAGTGATTGTTCTAAATCTATGTTAAACTTATTATTACGTTCTCAGTTTATTCGAGGTTTGTCTGATTCTGATATACGTGAAAAATTATTACAACAAGGTGATATAACATTTGAAAAAACTATCGAAATTGCTTTAGCTATTGAAGCTGCAAAAATTGAAAACAAAGAGATTTATAAGAGTCAATTTTCAACTTCTGTTAACAAAATATTGCACAATAGTGACAAGAATAGGCGTCATTTTCAAACCAGAAATGAAAATTCCAAAACCAGAAGTAGATCAAAATCACCCATGAAATCAAAAGGTGCTAATCTAAAAGAGCTTGGATTAGAAGGATTATGTTTACGTTGTGGAAAATCCAATCATAGAACTCATAATTGCTTTCTAACGGATAAATTACGCTGTAAATCGTGTAAAAAACAAGGTCATTTAGTTTCAGTTTGCATTTATAGCTTAATAAAAAACAAAACTAACAATCGAAACGTTAACCACATAATGAATAACTCAGATGACTTAGCTGTGAGTCAGATTTATGATGTGTTTTCTAATGATTATGCAACTGATGATAAGATGTACGCTACTGTTAAATTGAATGGTTTTGAACATCGATTCGAATGCAATTCAGGAAGCAAAGTAAGCATAATGAATGCTGTTGAATTCAAAAAATTACAGCTTAACGTTCCAATTCAGAGAACAAATGTATGTTTTCAAAGTTACACAGGCCAGCTTTTCAAACCACTTGGTGTTGTAAAGTTAAACGTTTAGTATCAAAATAATTTGAGTTATGAAGATTTATTTGTTGTGTCAAGTCAAAAAAGTTCTATTTTAGGACGTGATTGGATTCGAAAATTGAACATAAATTTACATGATCTTAGCAAAATTTCAAATGTTCCTTGTGTTGATATTTCTATTTACAAAATTATTGATTTATATTCTGATGTATTTGAACCTAAGATTGGTTGTATTCCTGATTACACATGTTCTCTAAAATTAATCCCAGATGCTAAACCAGTTTTTATTAAAGCCCGTACGGTTTCATATGCTTTAAAACAAAAAGTTGACCAAGAACTTGATAAATTAGAGGCAGAAGGCATAATTGAAAAAACTGACTTTTCTGAATGGGGAACACCCATCGTGGTTGTTTCAAAATCCGACGGAACCGTACGCATTTGTGCAGATTTTAAAGTCACAGTTAATAATCAGCTCCAAAATGAACGACACCCAATTCCTAGAATTGAGGACATTTTTAATAAATTACGCGATGGAAAATTTTTCTGTACCCTAGAGATTTCCAAAGAATACTTACACCTGAAGGTCGACGACGAAAGTGCTAAATTTCAAACTCTTTCAACCCATCGTGGTACATATTTAGCCAAAAGGCTATTCTTTGGTATAAAAACTGCTCCTAATGAGTTCCACAAATTTATTGGCCAGTTCGTACAAGATTTGGATGGTACAATTGCATATTTTGACGACATAATTATTCAAGGTAAAGACAAACAAGAATGTCAACAACGTTTAATTAAAGTACTTAAAAAGTTACGTGAATTTAACTTGCATCTAAATCTTGCCAAATGTAAATTTTTTTAAGAAAAGTTCAGTACTTAGGACACATTATTAGCTCTGCTGGACTCCACAAATCACCAGGCAAAATCAAAGCCATCTCTGAAACACCTCGACCTAGAAATGTTGATGATGTCCGTAAATTCATTGGTCTGGTAATGTATTATTCCAAATTTATTCCAGATGCCTCCAGTCTTCTTCATCCATTAAATAACCTCCTATGTAAAAACATTCGTTTCAAATGGACTGCACCGTGTGAAGCTGCTTTCTTAAACGCAAAATCAGTTATCTCTAGCAATCAAGTTCTTGTACCTTACAATCCAGATCTCCCAGTTACTTTAGCCACAGATGCCAGTCCCTTTGGACTCTCAGGGGTTCTGTCGACAATCCATACAATGCCTGATGGAACTGAACGCCCGATCGCTTTTGCATCTAGAAGTCTGACTGCTGCTGAGAAAAACTATAGTCAACTTGATCGCGAGGCAACAGCAGTGGTGTGGGCTTGTAAAAAATTCTATGACTACATTTTTGGAAGGAAATTTACCTTAATTCTCAATAATAAAGCCATTTACACCATCTTCCATCCTGAGAAAAGTTTCCCAGCTATGTTTGCATCAAGAATGCTTCGATATGCCCATTTTCTTTCTAGTTTTGATTACACAATTATACATCGAAAATATGAGAAACATTTAAATGCAGATTACCCTTCCAGATATCCATTACCGATATCAATTAACGAAATTAATTGTATTGACGAATCACAAGCATACCAACAATTTATAATTAACTACATTTCAACAGAAACCTTAACAGCACAGAAAATTAAAGAAGAAACAGAGCTTGATCCAGAATTGAGAAAGATGAAATATGACATTGTTCTTGGAAACGTATTCGATCCTACCATAACTCTTCAAGATGGAATCCTGTTTAGAGGAAATCGAGTGATCGTCCCAAAATCTCTTCAACCAGAAATGCTCAATCAACTACATTCAACACACATAGGCATTGTTAAGATGAAGTCTCTTTCTCGAAATTACTGCTATTGGAAGAACATCGATTCCGATATTGAAAATATCTTAAAGAGTTGCCGAGAATATTGCAATATCAAAAAGAATCCGGCTAAGGTACCCCTCCACATTTGGGAATCACCAGAGAAAAACTGGCAAAGAATACATATTGACTATGCCGGCCCATTCATGGAACACCAATTTTTAATTGTTGTGGATGCACTTTCAAAATGGCCAGATATATTTGCAACAAAGAAATCTCCAACTACTTCAAGCATTATTTTCCTTGAAGAAATTTTCAGCTGACATGGTCTACCCGAAATCATAGTGTCCGATAATACTTCAATTTTCAAATCCAAAGATTTCAAGGATTATTGTAAAACTAATGGTATCCAACAACGTCTCATTGCACTAGGCTACCCAACAACTAATGGACAGGCAGAAAGATACGTCCAAATTCTTAAAACAAAATTGAAATGTATGAAATTTTAACCAGGCAAGCTTCACAGTAAGTTGTGTAAACTCCTTTTTCGATTCAGAATAACTCCACTTAAAAATTGTCAAACTCCATCGGAACCGTTATTGGGGAGAAATTTACGATCAGAACTTGATCTAATTAAACCAACATCAAGATTGAAGAGTAATGCCTCACAGCCAGATTTTAACAAAAGTTACAGGCTCGGAGAAAGGGTTCAATCTCGAAATTATATATCATCTAACAAATGGAGATATGGCACCGTCGTTGAGAAACTTGGACGACTTCATTACCTCATAGAGTTGGATGACGGATATGTGCTTAAACGGCACTTCAACCAGCTAAGATCCTGTCAAGTTGAAAAGGCATTAACCCCTTCTTTAGAATTTTCTTGGCCCAAGAGAGTTCACTTCTCGTTGCCAGCATCCAGTCCTTCAATCTCCAGTCATCACAATGGTATTTCCTCGCAACAGCACAGCCAAGTTCCTGCACATCAACCTCCAATGAATGTTACTTCCCGAAGTGTAAAACTCAATGCTCCGAATTCCTTGATCCTGTTACCCTCAAGATCCACAGTACCACAAAAAACAGTGTTAAAACAACATCTGACTCCAGCATTACAGATCGTCCAGTCCCATTGAGAAGATCAACTCGTCAACGAAAACCAGTCGTAAAGCTTAACTTCTAACAACAACAACAACAAAAATTATTCGATGTAATTTAATCTTTATTTCAATTTCCTCCACTAATTACAATTTGTATATAGGTAAATATTTAACGTTTTAAATAAGCATCGGAGAATTGTTATGTTATTAACTACTGCTACTTCCACTACCACTATTTTCTAATTCCGCTACTACACAATTTGTGTTCGTTCTGTTCCTGATGTTGATGTCGTTCAATAAAAACGTATAGTTGATAATGTCGGTCATTCGTCTCCTCAATGATTCAACAAAATAATTACATCAATATCAAACAAATATTTAACACGATGGCAGAACGATGCGCGTTTTGTCTGATAGCAGTAGACGACTGCTATATTATGATCATTAGCCTATTAATTATGCTAATAATTATGCTAATAATTAACGACGTAGCTTTGTAAATAATATTTGTAAATAAGTAATATTCATTAAATGTTAGTATAGTTTATAATAGTTTAATTATTTTTAATCACCGCACGGTTATCCTGACCCATATATATATATATATATATATATATATATATATATATATATATGAAGATTAAGACTTTGAGCGAGATGACATCGCCAATAGATGGCGCTACTTCCCACAGGAAATCAAAAAAGAACTCAAAATCGTACTTTTCTTTTGTTGTGGTGAAAGAGACATTCTTTGATTCTATTTTCGAAACATAAAAACTGAAGTGATGTGATTCGTTGTTTTGGCATGATACTTTGTGCCTTTCTGAAGTCGTATAGGCTCTACAGAGCTGAATTCGTTGTAAAAATAAATCTCAAGTAATGAGTAATATTCGTTTTAAATCGTAATTTTCTGTTATTTGATAATTAGCTGTGGTGGTCTTTGTCTTTAGTTTCTGGCGGAAAATGAGGGAGAGAGCAAAGGTAAGCTTGTTTTGCTTTTCTGATTCTGTAATTGTCATTCGATAAATCTTAAGTCGTTAATTCGAATTCGTATATCCTTTTGTTCGTCCGTCGAGCCGGAGCCCCCTTGGGTTTTAAGCATTCCACTCGGTAGTTTTGTTTTGTTTTTTTGTTATTCGGAGTAGAAATTGGTAGTTTTCGCTTTGTTGTGGGAAGGCATAATTTATTCGATTTTGTTTTAATAAAGTTGTGAGTAGCGATTTTATAATTCGTGAGGACATGGCACCTAAGATTGTTAAGGAGTTACTGCGATTTGAACAATGGTGTAAGGAGGTGGATTATTTTTGTAACAAGGTTAAATCGTCGAAGGATATTGATCAAACGTGTGTTAATGTATTCGAATCGAAACTAGAGGAATATGAACAGAAATTATCAGATATTTTCTCAAAGCTTTCAATCAAAGATAGTGATGACAACTTTTACATTTATATGAAATATAAGGACAGTATTCTTGAACTCACGATAGAAATTAAGATTAAAAAGACTGTAAGTAGAGAGGCAAATACGCATTCTGCTGAATCCAAACGGATAGCAATTAAACTGCCTCAATTTGACCTTGTGCATTTCTATGGAGATTCGGAATCGTGGATAACTTTTAAGGAGTTATTTAAATCATCAGTGCTAGAGAATAAGCAATTGTCGGATGTAGAAAAATTACAGTATTTACAGGCATCAGTAAAGGGTAACGCTTCGAAACTGATTAGAAGATTTGCAATTCAGGATAAAAATTTAAATCAATGTTGGGAAACATTATGTCAAAGATATGAAAATAAGCGTCAATTGGCAGTAAGCCAAAATAATAAAATCTTTTCGGTGAAAGTAACGAAAGCGAATAATTCAAAGGCTTTGTCAGAATTGTTAGATACTACTAATGAAGCTCTATGCAATTTAAAGACGGTAGGGTTAGAATCTAATGCTTTAAGCGAGTTGATGATGATTAATTTCATGCTCTCGAAACTAGATGAAACTTTTAAACAGCGATGGGAAATAAGTCTTGAAAGTGATCAAATACCAGATTTGGAGATATTTAGGAAATTCATAGAGAAGGAAGCACGTGGGTTAAGCGAATTGAATCAGGTTAGAAGCTAAATTAGACTGAGTTTTGGTAGAAGGCCAGGTGATGCAAATGGTGATGCAAATGGTGATGCAAATGGTGATGCAAAAAAACCCATACTTCTTCCTAAAAATCATCCTGTTACCTCAGCAATCATAAACCATTTTCATCTTACCAGCTTACACTCTGGTCCCGAATTTGTCTTGTCTCTTATTGGTCAGAAATTTTGGATACCAGATGGATGATCTACAGTAAAAAAAAGAGATCAGAAAGTGCATTAGGTGCACCCGTATGTCAGCACAACCCATGAAACAAATAATGGGAGACTTACCCGAATCGAGAATATGTTCGAGCCAACCCTTTGAACAGATTGACGTCGATTTTGCGGGGCCTATTAACACGAAATGCGTTCATAAACGGAAATCTACCATTTTTAAATCATGCATTTGCCTATTCGTATGTATGGGAACTAAGGCAGTCCACATGGAAGTTGTATCGGATCTCACAACTGAGCCATTTCTCTTTACCTTCAAAAGATTATTTTTAGGCAAGGTGTTCCAAGTAATATTTATTCCGATAACGGAAAAACCTTCGTGGGAGCTGCTACCCATCTCAAGACTATCGTTGCACGTCTAAAGGATGCAAGTATACAGGACTTTTGCGTCCAAAATCAAATTATGTGGCATTTCATTCCACCATATGCACCAAATTTCGGAGGTCTATGGGAATCTTCTATAAAATTACGAAACGACATTTGGTAAAAGTTACCCAGGGCACTCTTCTAACATTCGAAGCCCTTACCACCTTAATGTCCCAGATTGAAGCGTGTATTCATCCACGCCCACTCGTCCCGTTGTCCACGGATCCGACTGATCTTGCCGCCTTGACACCCGGACATTTTATAATCGGTTGCCCTTTGACTTCATTACCTGAACCTTCCACTACTAATCCACAGTCATTTAGTTATCTTTCTAGGTGGAAAGGAGTCAATAGAGCACGTGCTGAATTCTGGAAACACTGGAGCAACACTTATTTGCAATCCTTGAATCAACGAAAAAGGTAGAAGACAGGCAATCAGGAGTTAAAACCGGGTCAACTGATCTTGCTCAAACCATCATCCCCCATGCCTGGTCAGTGGCGTTTAGCCAAAATCGTCGATGTGCATCGTTGAAGGGACAACATTGAGCGTATAGTCACCGTAAGAACCCCAGAAGGGATACAAACGAGATCCATTCATCAAGTTGCGTTGCTTCCCGACATCACTTCCGGCATCCCCGGAGCTTATGGAGATTAAGACTTTGAGCGAGACGACATCGCCAACAGATGGCACTACTTCCCCACAGGAAATCAAAAAAGAACTCAAAATCGTGCTTTTCTTCTGTTGTGGTGAAAGAGACATTCTTAGATTCTATTTTCGAAACATAAAAACTGAAGTGATGTGATTCGTCGTTTTGGCATGATACTTTATGCCTTTCTGAAGTCGTATAGGCTCTACAGAGCTGAATTCGTTGTAAAAATAAATCTCTAGTAATGAGTAATATTCGTTTTAAATCGTAGTTTTCTGTTATTTGATAATTAGCTGTGGTGGTCTCTTTCTTTAGTTTCAGTCGGAAAATGAGGGAGAGAGCAAAGATAACCTAGTTTTGTTTTTCTGATTCTGTAATTGTCATTTGGTAAATCTTAAGTCGTTAATTCGAATTCGTATATCCAATATATATATATATATATATATATATATATATATATATATATATACGAGTATCTTTATATATATATATTTCTTCTGTCCGCGTGTATGTCACTGAACTTCTCTTAAACGGCTGGACTGATTTTTATGAAATTCTGGGTGTGCGATTAAGTTGATTCGAGAATGGTTTAGATTCACAATAGGACAGACACCTCAGCACCCCTAGGGGGGCAGGGGGCACATGTAAAAATAATCGAAAACAACTGATATCACTGTCGAATCCATAGTTTTCGGGGTCGCTGAGATTAATAGTGACACTCCCGATGTCGTTTAAGTGCAAGTTCAACCCCACATTAGCATAGGGGGAAGGAAGGGGAATATAAAATCTCTAAAATGACCGAGAGTATTGTCGAATCCATAGTTTTCGAGGTCGCTGAGATTAATGGTGACACTCCCGATGTCGTTTAAGTGTAATTTCAACCCCCCATTAGCATAGGGGGGGCGAGGGGGGAATATAAAATCTCCAAAATGACCGAGAGTAGTGTCGAATTCATAGTTTTCGGGGTCACTGAGATTAATAGTGACACTCCCGGTGTCGTTTAAGTGCAAGTTCAACCCCCCATTGCCCTAGGGGGTGAGGGGGAAAGAAGGGGAAATATAAAATTTCCAAAATGACCGAAAGTAGTGTTGAATCCATAGTTTTAGGGGTCTCTTAGAGGAACAGTGGCAATCCCAATGCCGTTTAAGTGAGAGTTCAGACCCCCCCCCCCATCAACGTTCCGGGGGGGAGAAAATAAAATGTCCAAAATGACCTAGAGTAGTGTCGAATCCATAGTTTTCGGGGTCACTGAGACGAATAGTGAGACAACTGATGCCGTGTAAGCCCCCCCCCCCACCAGCATTGGAGGAGGAGGGGGGAAGGGGGGAAAATGAAATGTCCAAAATGTCCGAGAGTAATGTCGAATCCATTCTTTTTGGAGTCACTGAGATGAATATACGAAACTAAAAGTGTTGTTTATAATCAAGTTTTGAGTTAAATAATAGAGTGAATTTGTAATTGTATTTTATCATTTGTATACTGTACATATATTTTAAAATACCCGTCAATAAAATTACTTAGATTTTACACTATAGGCAGAATTCATTCCTTTTCCTGTGTAGTAAAAAATTGAGATTAATAAATACCTAGGCAACGTCGGGTAAACAGCGGGACTGATATTTATGAAATTTTGTGTGTGCGATTAAGTTGATTCGAGAATGGTTTAGATTCAGAATTTCGTCCGGTAGAAGATGTTTTTCTTAATTATTCATGTGTTGTTGTTGATCTTTGGTTAGTTTAGGTTCAGAATTGGATCCGGTAGGCAGCGCTGCAATCGCGTTTCAGAATTTTTTTTATTTTCTTGAATTTTAATGAAGTATACACGTGCATTCAATAACAATTAACTTAACCTACAGATTTAAATTGTCAATTCTCATTTGATTCTATGTAACTTATGAAGTATAGAACGGCTCATTGATTAGTCATACTAATAGCCATATTAATGAAATTTCCTGCACATTCTTGCTAATTTTAACTTCAATAAATTATTTATATTTATGTGTTGTGTATTCATTACAAAATAATGCCACGTGTTCATGGACGAGGAGGAAATATTGGTCGTCGTACACGGAATGCACAAACATTCCATAACCGTCGGTTAAATAGAACGACAGAAGATCAATTGGCGGACAATGTAAATTTTAGAAACCATGCTGCAAACACACGTGCAAATGAAAATCGAGAGCATCCCAATGAATATCTTCGAGATAATACTTTGAGACAAAGAGAGGCACGTCAACGAGTCACCGACGCACACAGAGCACATGATCAACAGCGTGTGCAAGAACGTCGCGCATTAACACGTGCATCACTTCGCCTTGCGTTCTAATTGCGTTCTAATTTATTCTTGAGTTCGAATATGAGCCGGAAATAGACTATTCGTCACATGCACTAATTTCATCGGCAATAGGTACAAAGAATGCAAAACACTGTCATGCATTTAAATACAAAGGTGAGTCGGCCGGTCTTTGGTGCGCATCAGGAAAATTTTCACTTCACCATTGAATTTGCCGCCAGAACCATTGAAAACACTATTGGCTGGAGCCACATCTCAATCAAAATTGTTTTCGAGTAAAATTCGTAAATTCAATTCTTGCTTCCAAATGACATCATTTGGAGCAACAAAAATCGTTCATAATGAGGATGGTCGTAATTTTGCATCTACATTTAAGATTCAGGGCCAAGTGTATCATCAAATTGGTTCTTTGTTCTCAATACCTAAATCCGATCCCAAATTTTTGCAAATCTACTTCATGGGCGATGAGGAGCAACGCATTAACACATGCTGCCATTACAACCACATCGAGCATATGGAGGAGCGAGAAATAGTGGCAACTTTGGAAGTGTTTTTGCAAAATCATAACCAGTTGGTCCAGTTGTTCAAGACTGTTTCCAACAGATTGCAAAACGACAGCTAAGTGATTATCATTAAAGCAGAAAAAGTACCATATGGAGAGCACGCAGGGAGATACAATGTACCAACTGTTAATGATGTTGCAGTTGTTATGGCTGGCGACCCATCTGAACGTCGAGATAAACGGATACAACGCAGAGGCAACACGGTGCAGATGATTCAAGACAATCATCGTTGTTATGATGCTTTGCGATATCCATTGATATTTTGGGAAGGAAAAGATGGATATCATTTAAACATTAAACAAAGAAATCCAGTGACAAGTACAACATATACATTATTTTATTTTTATTTTTTTCGTATAATTAATTTCTTTTTGTCTTATTTATATTTTTATTTTGCAGGTGCAGAACTTAACAAGAAAGTTAGCGCAATGAACTTCTACGCATATCGGCTGATGATTCGTGCCAATGAAGATAACAACAGTCTCCGATGCCGCCAGCTATTTCATCAATACATTGTTGATATGTATGTGAAAATTGAAAGTGAGCGATTACGGTACATCAAATTTAATCAAGCGAAGCTTCATTCTGAGGAGTACATTCATTTGCGTGATGCTACTGTCGGTAACGTAGATGGAACAACTAATATCAACAACATCGGTACCGCATACATTCTTCCATCATCATACATTGGTAGTCCGCGTCATATGCAAGAATATATTCAAGACACAATGACGTGCAATCCAAACTGGGATGAAATTAAAATTTTGTTATTCCCAGATCAAACAGCTATGCATCAGCATGATATCACTGCACGTGTGTGACTACCCTAAAATCCTTGTTTTAGCGAAAAATTTCGATTTTTTTTTTTATTGGTTCATTTTATAGGCCACACATTTAGGATTCTAAAAATGCTTTATTTTTGTTTTTACGATAATTAGAAGCAAAGTTATAGTATAAATAACAAACCGGAAATGAAATTTCGAATACCGGAAGTTGCATTTAAAGGGCCGTAAAAAATGTAAACAATCAGTTTGAACAACTATTTTCTTACTCCAAAACAATATAAATATCCAAAAAATTTTTTAAGTATAGATTCAAGTTTCCTTTATTTATTTTCTGTTGTTTTATTTGCATCTGGCAACTATTTCTTTACTAAATTTCAGTTATAGAGTGGCAACGTTAATTACCGTTTGCACGTTATTTACACTCTTTTTGCGATCTTATTATAGTTATATACGAGCTATTTCTTCATATTTTTCTTCTTGTTTCTTGGATTTTATGATATTTTGAAGATTTTTTAGATTAAAAATCGTTTAAAAATGCCAAAAGCAAGGTCTAAGAAGGCTAAAAAACGTACCTTTTACGGAAATAGGTACACGAAAATGAACACTACTGCTACGCCTGAAATCATCAATGTTTCTACTGCAAGTTCATCAAAATTGAACAATTATGAAATTTTTGATGTGCAAGGAACTATCTTTCCAGAGTTAAAAGGAAATCGAATAATGGATATTCAAACATTGGTAAATATATTTTCCATTCTCTGCTGCCCGAACTGTTTCGCAACAGGATTGACACTGACTGAGGACTCTAAATTAGGACTGTGTTCAAACTTTACTTTAGTTTGTGATTGCGGATTCAGGACTGGATTTTCGTCAACCCCCAAAGAAAGTAAAAGTAGCACTTTAAATACTTTGTTGGTATTTGGACTGAGACTTATAGGTAGAGGATTTACAGCTGGCAAGAAGTTGTTGGGTACCTTAAATTTGCCATATATTTGCAATAGAACATTCAGAACTCATGAACTCAAACTGTTGCAAGCAGTACAGTTTGTTTCTGAAGAAAATATGAAGGCAGCTGCAAAAGAGGTAAAAAACTTAAAAAACAATATAACTTGTGGTGTGTCACTTGATGGCACATGGCAGCGGAGAGGATATATGTCACTAAATGCCTGTGTGTCAGCTATTTCCATTGATACTGGGAAACTTTTGGATATAGAAATAATGACGCAGTACTGCAAAATGTGTGAAATGAACTCTAAAAGTGACCATTTATGTTCAAATTACAAAGGCTCATCAGGAAACATGGAAGCTGTTGGAGCATTTAGGATTTTTGAAAGGTCTATGATGAAACGAGAACTGCAGTACACTGAATATTATGGAGATGGTGATTCTAAGGCCTTTATGCAAGTGAAAGACATGTATGGGGAGAACACGGTGACAAAGCTAGAATGTATAGGACATATACAAAAAAGAGTAGGCTCACGGCTCAGAAAATTAAAAAAAAATACTAAAGGACTAGGTGGAAAAGGCAAATTAACTGATAAATTTATCGATAAATTACAAAATTACTACGGGATTGCTATTCGTAGCAACATTGGAAATTTGGAAAACATGCAATCTTCTGTAATAGCTGCTTTTTTTCACTGTTGCTCTAGAAATGAAAAGCCCATGCATGGACAGTGTCCAGTAGGGCCAGACAGCTGGTGTAAATATAAGCGAGCTTTATATGATGGTAAACAGTGTTTGGAAAAATCACCGGGTCTTCCAGATTCAGTTATAAAAACGATAAAACCAACCTACTTTGAACTTTGTGATAAGAATTTGCTCAAAAAATGTTTACACGGAATGACACAAAACAATAATGAGAGTTTTAACAATCTCTTGTGGACTATTTTGCCAAAAGAAACATTTGTCCAACAGAAAACATTGTTGTTAGGTGCACATATTGCAGTTTTATTATTTAATTCTGGTCATAGAGGACTGTTACCTGTTTTCAAACATTTAGAAATCTCAATTGATCCATTGATGCTTGAAAACTACGTAGAAATTGACAAAGAGCGGATTCAGAAATCGAGCCGTCAATCACTACCTAGTACAAAATTGACCAGAAAAAAGCAAAAAGCTAAAAAAAAGTCAAAATTAGTTAAAAATGAAGCTAAAGAGGGTGTGACTTACAAATATGGCGAGTTTTAAGAATCTAGGATTGGTAGAAATTTTTTTATGTTTGATTAAAATCTTTAAATGCGTTTTTTGAGAAACTGTGCTTTTCATTATTTTGGTGTGCGATAAATTTCATTTCTCAAAATTTTTTTAAGCTATTGAAATGAAATTTTGGCAAAATGTTTTAATAGTTCCTAGCTATGTTATAAGCTGAAAATCTAACATTTCTTTGTTTATTTACTTATTTTAATGACTTTTTTTAAAAACAAAATAAGCATTTTTTTTCTTTAAATTGAGTTTTTGTGCTAAGTTTGGAATATTTCAATAAATTTTAGAAGTGCTGCAAATATTTTATCTAATGACACAGGTAAATATGTTATCTACAAATTGTATAAAGATTATTGAAGTATTTTCATTAGAATTTGTTATATGAGATGTAGCGTAAATGTAAATTTTCACTAATATTTACATTAAAATTACCTATATTTTGAAAATTTGTAAATATTTCATTGCAATTGCATTTAATTTAATAGTTTTGTACCCTATTTTAATAAAAAACATTTCGAAATCTCAATTGATCCATTGATGCTTGAAAACTACATAGAAATTGACGAAGAACGGATTCAGAAATCGAGACGCCAATCACTACCTGCTACAAAATTGACCAGAAAAGAGCAAAAAGCTAAAAGAAAGTAAAAATTAGTTAAAAATGAAGCTAAAGAGGGTGTGACTTACAAATATGGCGAGTTTTAAGAATCTAGGATTGGTAAAAAATTTTTTATGTTTGATTAAAATCTTTAAATGCGTTTTCTGAGAAACTGTGTTTTTCATTATTTTGGTGTGCGATAAATTTCATTTCTCAAAATTTTTTAAAGCTATTGAAATGAAATTTTGGCAAAATGTTTTAATAGTTCCTAGCTATGTTATAAGCTAAAAATCTAGCATTTCTGTATTTATTTATTTATTTTAATGACATTTTAAAAAAAAAAATAAGCATTTTTTTTTCTTTAAATTGAGTTTTTGTGCAAAATTTGGAATATTTCAATAAATTTTAGAAGTGCTGCAAATCTTTTAGCTAATGACACAGGTAAGTATGTTATCTACATATTGCATAAAGATTATTGATATATTTTCATTAGAATTTGTTATATGAGATGTAGCGTAAATGTAAATTTTCACTAAAATTTACCTTAAAATTGCCTATATTTTGAAAATTTATAAATATTTCATTGAAATTGCATTTAATTTCATAGTTTTGTACCCTATTTTAATTAAAAACATATATGTTTCATGAAAATTTTATGAATTTGAAAAAAAGTCCTCCGAAGGTAGTCACATACCTTTTAAACAAAAATTTAAATCGTTGATGAACTTGATTACATATCACTCTGTATTTGGCGAAACACGTTGCTGGCTGTATTCTGTTGAATGGCAAAAACGACGTTTGCCACATGCACATATTTTAATTTGGTTGGTCGATAAAGTGCGGCCAGATCGAATTGATAAAATTATTTCAGCGGAAATTCCGGATCGGAATATTAAACAAGAGTTGTGTGACATTGTTACCATTAACATGATTAACATGATCCATGGTCCATGCGGTACTCTGAACATGACAGAGACATGTATGGACAATGGAAAATGTACGAAACGTTTTCCAAAAGCATGTATGAACGATACTATCACCAATATCGATAGTTATCCATCATTTTCGTCGTAGGGACATAGACAATGGTGGCCAATCATTTGCGCATGTCAAACAGTATAATAGTTGATATTGATAATCGCTGGGTGGTTCCGTATTCTCCATTGCTGTGGAAAACCTACAAAGCACACATAAACGTTGAGTTATGCAGTTCGGTGAAGTCCATCAAATACATTTGAAAATACATTCATAAAGGTAGTGATAAGGCTGTATTTGCTGTTCAAAATGTAAATGATAACGACGAAATAACATGTTATTATTTGGGCCGATACATTAGTAGCAATGAAGCAATTTGGAGCATTTTCAATTTTTCCATACACGAAAGAAATCCTGCTGTTATACATTTGGCCGTGCATCTTGAAAATGGCCAGCGTGTTTATTTCACTGAACAGACTGCTCTACAACGAGCATTAACTTCCCCCCCAAAACCACGCTAACTGAGTTTTTTAAATTATGCAGCCGACTAGATATTTTCGGTCAATTCGCAAAGACATTAATGTATACTGATGTACCACGATTTTTCACATTTAACAAACAGTCAAAAAATTGGGAACCACGAAAGCGAGGCGTTCCAGTCCAAGGATACGTGGGCATATTCATGGCAAATACTTTAGGCCGATTATATACAGTCCATCCAAACCAACGCGAATGTTTTTTTTGCGTTTATTGTTGGTTAACCTTCTTGGACCGACATCCTTTCAATATTTGCGAACAGTCAATGGTATTTTGTACGACACGTACTTCGATGCGTGTCGCGAATTGAATTTAATGGAAGATGATAACCATTGGGATCTCACACTTGCAGATGCAGTACTGAGTTTCTCTCCTCGTCAATTTCGTCAATTATGCGCTATATTATTGACGACATGTTTTCCGTCTGAAGCTTCTGCTCTCTGGGATAAATATAAAGATTCGATGAGTGAGGATATTCTACATCGCATTCGGATTGCTGATCAAGATCCCAACATCGATTTTTCGCCGGAAATATATAACGAGGTGTTAATAAAGATTGAGGATATTTGTATTCTCATTTCGAATATGCCACTCATTCATTTCAGCATGTCTTCGCTTAACCGCCTAGCAGCAGAAATCATTTACAGTGATGTTCAGCGTGAACAACAGTTCGATACAACCTCTTTGGCTACTTTTGTTGCTAATAATGAGCAACTGCTCACTGCTGAACAAAATAATATAGTATATGAACAAATTAATTTGTCAATTGCAGCACAGCAAGGCGTATTCTTTTTCTTGGACGCATCAGGTGGCACTGGCAAAAAATTCCTCATCTCATTGATACTTGCGCGCATTCGATCACAAAATCATATTGCGTTGGCAATTGCTTCATCAGGCATTGCAGCAACCTTGCTTGATGGTGGGCGGACTGCGCATTCTGCACTCAAGTTGCCATTGAACATTCCCACAAATCCAGACGCAATGTGTAACATAAAGAACATAAAGAAACATTTAGGCATGGCTGAAGTTTTGAGAAAATGCAAAATTATTATTTGGGATCAATGCACTATGTCCCACAAGCATTCACTTGAAGCTCTCGATAGAACGCTGAAAGATCTCAATAATAATACCAGACTTTTTGGTGGTGCTCTACTGCGGCTGTCCGGTGATTTCAGACAGACATTGCTGGTCATTCCACATGTTACATATGCGGACGAAATTAACGCATGTTTGAAAGAATCATACCTATTCCGAAGTGTCAGTAAATTATCTCTTACCATAAATATGCCTGTTCAACTTCAAAATGATCCATTCGCATTAGCATTCTCCGAACAATTGCTCAACATTCGCAACGGAAAAATTCAGTTGCATGAAAATACACAATGCATCCGACTCCCAGACAATTTTCGCTACATGGTGGCTACCAAAGATGCTTTGATTGAAAGTATATTTCCAGATTTACAAGCTAATTACACTAATCATGCGTGGCTACGTGAGCGAGCTATTTTGGCCGCAAAAATATAGATGTCGACGCAATTAATTTTAAAATACAACAGTCATTGCCTGGCAATGAAATATCATTTAAATCGATCGACACTGTTGTCGATCCTGAGGAAGTTGTCAACTATCCTGTTGAATTCTTGAATTCACTGGATTTACCTGGAATGCCCCCACATAACGTGCGATTGAAGATTGGTTCACCAATCATTTTGCTTCGAAATTTGAATGCACCAAAGCTATGCAATGGTACGCGATTGGTCATAAAAAAATCGTGGGCAATGTTCTTGAAGCTACCATTTTAAGCGGCAAGTTTCAAGGTGAAACTGATCTTCTACCACGGATCCCAATGATCCCTTCAGACTCACCCATTCCAATCAAACGTTTGCAATTTCCAATTCGCTTGGCATTTGCAATGACTATTAATAAATCACAAGGCCAAACAATGCCAGTTTGTGGGTTGGATCTAGAAAACCTCTGCTTTTCGCATGTCCAATTATATGTTGCGTGTTCGAGGGTTGGAAAACCTTCAAGTTTGTTCCTTTATACACTCAGGGTTTAACTAAAAATATTGTTCATCAAATCGCATTAAGATAAAATTTAAAAAAAATTATTCCTCTTAATATTAAGATTAAAAGTTTATTTAAATATTTATTTTTTGTACATTAAAAAAATATACCTATCATAAAAATGATTTGAGTTTTTCCTTTCGTTCTATTATTTAAGACAGTTTTAAGTTTATACTCAACACATTTAAGTTTATAGTATATAGATACACTCACGAAATTGATAGGTCGAGTTTTGATAACTCTAAGCGTGGTGGTGTAATGTTTTTTAAAAATAATTTTTTTTACATATTTTTACATCAAAACTGTCTAAACAATTTATAGTTTATTAAAATAATTTTATAATTTTTGGATTTACAACGTTTAAACAGAACAACGTCTGTCGGTTCCGCTAGTATATATATATACAGTGGCTCCCAAAAGTGTTCGTACACTTAAGATTTTCAATGAAATTGGGGTCTATCCATTGATTTAAATGAATATTTCAGAATGGGTATTTAATAATAAGATCTATAATCTATTCTTAACAAAACTACATGAAATATTTTGAAAACATAGTAAAACTTTATTTTTAAGAATGCACTAATCCAAAAGTAACAAAAACTTTATCTCAAAAAAGTCATCGTACACTTGTAAAAAATCTCTACATATTAGTAAATATTCTAATTTTTCGTTAAATTAATATTTTGTAGTATATCCTTTAGCATCCACAACAGCTTTTAAACGTCTGGGAATAGATTGCTTTATTCTTTTGTAAATTTTGCATCAATGTTCATCCATTCTTCCATCATAATTTTTTTTAGTTCGCTTTTCGTGTGAATGTCGTGTTTTCGTACTCGAACCTCCAGTTATTCACCAAATATGTTCTATTGGGTTTAAATCTGGCGACTGAGGTGGTGTTTTCAAAACTTGTGGACAATTATAGAGACACCAGATGCGAACGTTGAGAGCCGTGTGCTTATGATCGTTATCTTGATAAAAAACAAAGTTGTTTTCAATACCCAAATTTTGAGCTGATAATTTTAAATTGTCTCTTAAAATATTTATAAAAACAGCATGATTCATTATGCCATCAATAAATACCAAATTTCCTAGTCCTGATGCTGACATGCACCCCCACACAAGGATACCTCCACCGGCATGCTTAACTGTTCCTACTAAGTTCTTGGGATTAAGTTCCTCATTTTTTCTTCTCCATACAATTATACGCACATCAGCACCAAAAATGTTCATCGGCAAATAAGACATTATTCCAATAGGTTTGGGGCTTATTTATCATTGATAGTGCGAAGGAAAACCTAAACTTTCTGTTTTTCTCACAAAAAAATTTTTATGGACAGAACGCCCATGTAATCCAGCTGTTCTGAGAGCTCGTCAAAAAATTTCAGGTGAAATTGAAGCAGAAAATGTTTCATTGAATTCTGCAGAAACTTTTACAGCACTCAAACGTGAATTTTTCACAAATTTTCTAATTATAAATCTCCGATCACGTTTTGTTAACTTTGCCGGACGGCCTTTTCTTACCTTGTTTTCGATCCAATTTTCTTCTATAAAGCGTTTTTTCACATACTGCACAGTAGAATGGGATAAATTAAGTAATTTTGCAATATTCCGAACTGATTTACCACCACTATGATGAAAAATAATCAATTTTCGAATGCTGTTTGTTGTTTCGTAACGACTACGAGCCATTTTTAAATAATAAATAGAATATTACGGAGTAGGCAAGCAAAAATTAATTTTGTATAGATATAGTTGATAGTTCAGATTAAAACATAGGCATAGTATTTTTTGAAAATCGGGTCCCAGAGATTTTTTAATTAATGTTTTTTTTCCCCCTTAAAGTTGTTCATTTCGACAGCTTCCGCGGCTGTCCTCGCTGACAGCTAGACTATGGGGCCGAATCGTACCAAAATCGGAACGCGGATGTACGATTCAGTGCCTGATGTAGCCGGATTTCTGAATTTTTAATTTAAAACAAGTTATTAAATTTTTTGTGCCATTTTTGGTGCTTTTTTCGTGTTTTTTGTGTGTGGACTCAGTAGCGGATAGGCTATGGGGCCGAATCGTATCAATATCGGCATGCTGGTGGCCCCGGACATAATTCAGTGCCTGCCGTTACAGTTTCCAATAAAAATTTCTTTTGCTATCACTATCAATAAATCCCAAGGTCAAACATACAAATATATTGAACTTGAATTACGAGGAGATTGGTTTACTCATGGACAATTACATATTGGACTCTCTAGGTCAGGAAATGCGGAGAATCAAATTGTTTTAACACCTCAGAAAAACGAAAAATGTAGTATACCATAAAGTTTTAAAACAAATTATGTCTACCTAATATCTACTTAAGATGGATAATTGTTCAACACGGACAAAGTCGGGACGGGCCACTAGTAATATATAAAGAGAGAGATAGAATTTTGTATGTGGAGGGTAATCTCTGGAACCACAACACCTATTTGAAAAAGCTGTTCAGGAGGAATGAGATAGAATACCTCTTCTGACACTTCAAAAGGCATTATTTTCCTGGAAATTGCGATGTCGAAAGATAGTTCAGAATAAGAGATATCATATAGAACATTTAAAACACAAGAATTTTATGTAATTTAGTTTTGTGAATACAATATACATCGTCTAAAAAATGTGTGAACAGCCTCTGTATATAAAGAAAGAGAGCGGATTTTGTTTGTGGAGGGAAATCTCTGGAACCGCTGCACCTATTTGAAAAATTCTTTCACTATTTGAAAGATACATTATTCCAGATGGACATAGGCTATATATTAAGTATATCTGATCAGTTTATAGAAAGTTAGGGGCCTAAATGTTGAGCTGATGCTTCACCTTTACAACTTTTCCTTTGTCAACCATAGTTAAGTAGCCATAGCAACACATCAAACTACATTTCCATTTACTATTAGTAAAACATTTAATATTTTAAAGATTCAAGTGGAGGAGGTATTGATAAATATAAAAAGGATTTTTTGAAATTGGCAACGTTAAAGGGTTTATTGAAGAAAATTACATTTGGAACTACGCTCTTTATTGGATATTTTAGGTAAAAAAATTACAATTTTTTGGCTATCAACTGGAAATTTATTGGTATAATATTACAGAACTTTATTTAACTTATAAACTTTATGTTTTTGAATTTATGTACAATTTTATGCACAATTTGCGTAAATCGAACTTGAATTATTGAACTTTATTAAAAAATCAGTGCGTTTCATTGAAACTCTGAAATTTA
The DNA here is from genome assembly GCA_907164885.2 of Dolomedes plantarius. Lineage (NCBI taxonomy): Eukaryota > Metazoa > Arthropoda > Arachnida > Araneae > Dolomedidae > Dolomedes > Dolomedes plantarius. The sequence goes on from OU015490.1 coordinate 170,046,322, forward strand.
TTGATTATTTCGAATAGGCCTATATTTGTTCCTTTATAAGTGAAAACGTATTGCTTCAATTGAGCTGAAATTTTGTATAGATATAGTTGATAGGGTATTACATCAGAATAGGGTGCCCCTTGGCACACTTCTTGGCGCGATTCCGATACATACATATATTCATACATAATGCATACATAGAAACATACATGTATACATATATACATATACATACATACAAACATACATATATGAATACATACAAACATACATATATACATATACACAAACATACAAACATACATACATACAAACATACATATATGAATACATACAAACATACATATATACATATACACAAACATACAAACATACATACATACAAACATTGGACTTTATCGCCAATTTGGCGGGGACATCCTATTCTGTAGTGAAACCATTGAGAGTTCAGGTTAACACATAGGCATATTAATTTTTGAAAATTGGGCCCCAGAGTTTTTTAATTAATGTTTTAATGATTTTCCCCTAAAAGTTTCTTATTTCGACAGCTTCCGCGGCTGTCTTCGCTGACAGCGAGACTATGGGGCCGAATCGTACCAAAATCGGCACGCGGGTGGCCCCGGACACGATTCAGTGCCTGACGTAGACGGATGTTTTAATTTTTAATTTTAAAAAAGTTATGAAATTTTTAGTGCCATTTTTGGTGCTTTATTCGTGTTTTTTTTGTGTGTGGACTCTGTAGCGGATAGGCTATGGAGCCGAATCGTATTAAAATCGGCATGCGGGTGGCCCCCGGACACAAATCAGTGCCTGACGTTAGTTTTCAATAAAAATTTCTTTTGCCATCACCATCAACAAATCCCAAGGTCAAACATACAAATATATTGGACTTGACTTACGGAAAGATTGCTTTACTGATGGAGAATTATATGTTGGTCTCTCTAGGTCAGGAAATGCTGAGAATCAATTTATTTTAAAACCTCAGAAAAACGAAAAATGTGGTATACATGAAGTTTTAAAATAAATTATATCTACCTAATATCTATTTAAGATAGATAATCGTTCAACCCGGACAAAGTCGGGACGGGCCGTTAGTGAGTTTATAAACGTAAATGGTTAATATATTAAAACTATGTTGATAATTACATTACTTTATGACATTTTTACAACATAAAAACAGGTACATATTGTCATCTACCCATACACGTATATTATTTGAAATGCAAGTAATATTTGTACGTTTCATTTTAAACGTCAGAAAAACGAAAAATGTGGTATACCATGAATTTTTAAAATAAATTATGTCTACCTAATATCTACTTAAGATAGATAATCGTTCAAGCCGGACAAAGTCGGGACGGGCCGCTAATCTGATTATAAAGATCAAGAAAATTGACATCGAACATCATTGCTCACCTAAAATGATTGATCAGTGAAAGTCGTGAATTATGATCCCTAATAGCATTTTATAATATCTGTCACGGTAGAATTTTGACTTGATAAAAGAAGGTTAAATTAGATCATGGATTTGAAACAATTGTCTGACAATTCCAAATCACCGATATGTGCGTTTCTTTTCCGAATATCTTCTTTTACTTAACACCCCCGCTAAAAACTGGCAGGGTCTATAAAACATTTAAGCGTTTCATTTTCAAATAAAGTAATTACACGAATAGCATATTAATTTATATTACAGTATAAAATAAAATTTCTGATAAATACATTTTAACATGCAAATTTCATTTTTAGTGCATATTATTTTCAATTAAAAAAACTTCATATGTACACTCTGTCACAAAAAAATATATGCACCCAGAAGAAATCGAGCTACTATCACGAAACTTGGCAGGAATGTAGTCTGGTAAGAGATATGCAAATGATTAAAATTTCGACGCCAATGAGACCAGGGTAAGCGCGCTATGCGCATATGAGATTCACAGCTGGGAAAGTTTAAAAGCGTGATTGCTCGTGCTATAGGGTTATTCAAACATATCTGTCGACTTGGATGGACGGTATTGTGACTAGAGATGCCTCTGAGACGTAACCGGCGACAGTGCGAACAAATTTCGGACTTTGAGAGGGGGCGTATAGTAGGCCTAAGAAAAGCAGGTTGGTCGAACAGGCGTATCGGCCGCCACCTCGGTCGGAGTGATATGGTAGTTGCTCGGTGTTGGCAACAATGGATCACGGAAGAGATAGTCTACCGTCGTGGAGGGTCAGGGCGTCCCAGGAACACAAATGCGCGCGAGGATCGCGCAATCATAAGAGCGGCCACGTCCGCACCAATAACGTCGCTAGAATCGTTTCGACGCCATTTACCACCTTCCAGGCATCCGGTGGTATCAAGGGTAACCATTCGGAGACAACTTACCGACGCAGGTATAAGGACCCGACGTCCATTAAGACGCCTACCACTGATCCCACATCATAGGCATAGTCGATCGGAATTTTGCCGACCTCGGGCAAGCTGGAGTGTGACCGACTGGAGGCGTGTGATCTTCAGCGATGAATCCCGATTCAGTCTCAATGCTTATGACCAGCGCATACGCGTGTGGAGGCGGTCAGGCCACCGGTCCGATCCGGCATTTGTTGTCGAGAGACATACGGCGATTACACAAGGTGTGACAGTGTGGGGAGCGATTTGTTGGGACACACGATCACCTCTGGTCGACCTTAAACGCACTTTGACGGCACGCAGTTGCGTGGACGAGATTTTAACGATAGTTGTACTGCCTATGCTATCAAGTCTCCCAGGTGCCATTTATCAGCAAGACAACGCTCGTTCACATACTGCGCGACTCTCCCAACTACGTCTTCAAGGATATGACGTACTTCCATGGCCTACCAGGTCACCAGACTCTCGCCAATAGAGCACGTCTGGAACGTGCTGGGAAGGCAACTCCAGCCGTCCCGGAATACTGGTGAATACATGGTGAATTAACTCCTCAGTTGCAAAGATTAGGGCATAATCTTCCGCAGGAGGTCATAGGTTACATCACTGATTCGATGCCAAGCTTACTTATGCAGAAGGTGATACTTAGGTTGAAAGAGACACTTTTAATATGCTGTTCGGGAAAGTTGTAGTTAATAAGGTTAAGGATAAGACCATCAATCCATATTTGGTCGAAATCGTGTGCTACATCCTGAAAAAGGACAGCGGAGGACATTTTATTGATTTTAGCTTGAGTTAGGATCTCCGTAATGCGGTAGGCTTGATGTGGAGCAGAAAGAGATTTTCGAAAACCGAATTGATAGGGAATAATAATGTGATTGGCCGATGTTTGTTAATTTCGAGGACAAGAAATTTTTAGAAATTTTGCTGATAGTATTTAAAAAAATTACTGGACGATCCCTTTCGTGCGAGGAAGTGAGGTTTACCGGGTGTGCAAATGGGAACAATAATAGAAATTTTCCAATTTAAAAATAGAAATTATGAGAACAATAATTTTATAGATGTAATGTGGAGGAAGATGCTTAAGCATAGTATGTGGGATACCATCATCTCCAGGTGACTTCCTTCTGGGGAGATTTTTGATAATTTCTTTAACGCCAACAGGAAAAATATAAGAGGTGGTGCTAACGTGAGACGTATTATCAAAGATTGTGTATTATTATATATTGCTATCTTTGGGCTATCCTCCCCCTTTCTCAAATGAAATAGTATACTTTCCAAAAACAAATGTTATCTAGTTGTATTTTACGCCTGACTCATCTCCTTAAATAAGGAACTTATTCCCAGAGAACTATACTTAACAAAAACGACGCCATGGTTTTTTGTTTTGTTTGTTGGAAATTTAATTAATCTGCTTGTCATATCTTTGTTGGTAGTTTGTGTACTTTAAAAATTTCTCAATCGGTTGACATATTGAAGTTTCCAATAAAGTTCATTCAACAAATTCATTCAACAAGTGTGAAATTAACTTCTCATTGCATTTTGACCTAACAGCTCCTGTGGAATTTTCACCCCTCAAGGCCTCGAAAAACCATTAAACGCTGCTAGAAAACAGCAATAAGACTTTAAAACCGCAGAGCCTTTCGGAGGGGTTCTCCAAACAGGTATTTCCGCTCCCCGAAGTGGTCAGGAAGCGACAATGATCGTTACGCAGGTGAGCAGGAGGAGAACAATGCCCTGACTCTCGAATGTCTGCGAGCTTGACATTATAGGATAAAGACGAACCGCCCCATGACGAGTTTCGATGCAGGACTTTTCGATTTTGAATCGATAAATCAATTACGATAATGTTGTACACGAAACTCGAGAAGAACCAATAGCAAAACGGACACAGGAGTGCAAAAATTAAAATGCCTCACCCAGGGATAAACTTATAAAATAGACGCATGATGAGAGCTAGAGAGCTTTTGCGTACTTTTAAAATTTGAGTGGCTTAAAGGCCGGCGAAATCTTTTCTCTCGGAATTTATTTTTATTTAGGCTCTAAGTTGCAAAACTTGCACTTAGTTGACCAGAAAGCTACTGAATTTAGTTAGGGATAACGATCCCTGTATAACCATCCCTAGATTGTCCGACTGATAACATTAGCGGACATTTACAGATGTTACTCAGTTTTTCGTGCTCTGATCCTGATCTCCGAGACTCAACTAAGACTAGAGTGGTTGTGAATTTACTCCTTTTCTTGGACCGTAGTGTGCGACTACGATTCATCTTTACGTGGACTGTGCCGTAGTGCATGTCGTCGACTCGTCGCTTTCTTCAAGTGTTCCTGTATTAATAACTTTGTTTACTCCCATTTAACCCAGAGCACCGGATAAAGTGCATATCTTTTAATTTCATAAATTTGTTATCTGGCTGTTATTTTCAGTTCACGTCACCTGGGATATACGCTACCTTGAGAGTTTAATTTGACTCTTATGTCACAGGTAAAACAAATTACACCCCAGTCTACTGCACTTTGACTGATGAGTGTATCCTATGTATTCGATTTATTATCTCTGTCTGAATACCATAAAGTTATGACGATCTTTTATAAGGTCTTTTAAATGTGTAGCTGGCATCTACAGATAGTACAAAGGCTTAATTACTTTTCACCTTGACGAATTAGCTTCTAAAGTTTTAGAGTATCCTAAAATTATTTAAATAAATTTTAGGATACTCTAAAACTTTAGGTGCAGGATACTACGTGGTAGAATTTCAGTAACTTTCTCTAAAAGATCTATATGCGATCCCCACTCAAGATATGTTTCTGAATATATCAATTTATTTATTAGATATCTACTTCTCAAAGGGAGGGTTCGATGTACCTAGCTGTATATAACGTGTCGGCTTTAGGTGCTGAGGGTCCTCGGATCGAATCCCGACAAAGACCTTTAAATACCTCCGTGTCTGGGCCGGATAAGGGCACGTTAAATCCGTAGACCGGACAGTCTCTCTATGATGCCACAGATTGTGAGAGAGGATACGGTCCCTTCAGATGTCGTCCCTGGAGTTGCTCGGTCAAAATTGAGATGTCATCTGGCCAAACCGTGGCACTAACCCTTGTGGTTTTATTATAAACTAAAGCCCCAACCCACGGTCCGCTAGCCTATATGAACCTGGTATAGAATGAATTGCGGCCAGGGGGGCATTAGAAACAACAACAACAACTGAATGGGAATAATTAAGTGTGTGTTAAAAGTCTGGATTCGTTAGCACTCAAAAGATTTTTGATAACGTCGAGAATCAGAAACTGTTTTCAAGGAAATATATACAAATATCCGCATTGTGGTGTGTGCATTTGCTCATTTGGGCGCTGCAATAAAATATATCTACAGTTCTGAACATTTTAGACGACGAACTTAAATATACTTACTGCAACAGTATGTTTTCAATTTACCCCTTATAATTAAGGTAAATAGTGCAATGCTATGTAAAATATAATTGAAAATGAAATGTAAGAGAAGACGTGACACGTAGAGTATTAAATTTTATTGAAACAGACATGTATTTATCAGAAACACGACCAGCACGTTACAGAAAACCAAAAGCATGACAAACACAAAGTATAAAATGATGAAACAAATGTAATACTGTAATAAAGAATTCAGCTATTTACTATCTCTAATCCTTCTGAAATAATAGCATTTTGCTGAATTCCTGATCGACTGAAAAGAAATTACTTTCATTCTGGGTTTAGAAATAAAAAAACTGGTATGCAAGAAATCAATATTTAAATTATCATGTGATAGAATTATCGGAACCTAAAACTACTTTGGCATTGCTTGTTTTGTATTTAAGGTACGATTTTTTAAAGTATTATTATGTTTGTTATAAAAATTCGGTAGGCAAAAGGACATTTAATCTATAATTTTTACAGTATATACAAAATGAAAGGTGCTTTAAGATTCCTGCATAATACGATAAATGTGCTCCTGTGTTTCGAAACAGACTTGCTACCGGAAGACTGTAACGAAATTTCACTCACGCAAAAAATGGTGCAAGATGTGTCCGAAACATGTTTACAACACGACAACATGAACTTTAATTTTTAAATAAAATTCGTAACGAGGAAGGGTCCATGCCAGGAAAACTATACGTGACAGTTATTTTACATTCCATCCTCTTACACGGGCTATTCGATTGCTTGTGGATGGTCGTCATTGGAGTTCATTGTGTGGTCTTTGAACAGGAAACGAAAGATGGACGCTTGCTGGACTGGTCACATGTATCATTACCATCCTGAAAAAATGAAAAAAAATTTAGTATAAATGTACTTTTCAGTCTGAGTTCAGAATTAAAACTTAAGCCAAACTCTTAAATTTCCCCTATACCCTTGAGAGACAAACTTTACACGAAATGCATATTCTCTTTCTTTTCAACAATGACAGCCGGACGATGACCGAACGGCTAAGATGCTGTCTTACGGTACCAGAGTCTGTGGGTTTGAGTCCCCCTATAGGCATGGCTATTTGTAGCTGTTCGTTATCGGCTTTAAGCTGTAGTTTCCGATTTAACTAATCCTCGTGTAGCAAAAAAAAAAGTGACAGTAACGCTGTCAACCAACCAACTATCAATGTTGACAGAAAGTTGAATTATAGCTAAAGATTCACGATGTTCGTCAATGATTACAGAAACGGCTCTGAGTAATCGAAAGATCAAAGAACAGCACTAGCTATAGATTTTTTTAAAAACAATTACAGGTGATCTTGGAGGTAGTGCTTATCCATCGTGTGAGTGCTTGACCCTACTGCAAACCATGGATGTAGTGCAAAATTAGTTTTGGGGCAACTGTTGCACGGTTGGAGAAAGAAAATCTTCAACGTTATGTTTGAAACTCTGGAGAACGTGTAAAATTAGTTTTGGGGCAACTGTTGCAAGGTTGGAGAAAGAAAATCTTCAACGTTATGTTTGAAACTCTGGAGAACGTGTAAAATGTATGGCTGTAGGCGTCTTGGTTAAAAGAAAGTTTGGAATTACAAAGGGCTGAAGGAAATAACTAACCGCACGGGATATATTTCCATACTTTTAAAATACAACGCCGAAAGATTTTGATTAACGTTCATGCTTGATATCTTCGATGACTTCAGAGGTACATTCTGTTAAAAAAAAATTATCGTTTTATATCAATTAAAGAAAAGTAAAATCAAATGTGATTGGCGTTAGTTAAAAAATGACTTATGATGCTCTTCATATAACTATTTACAAACATATTAAAAAATTGTCATTTATTTTAGGATTTCAAAAATAACCAACAAGATCCTGAATATACAGGGTGGTTTTTTTTAAACTGACACTACTCAGAGCCATCTCTAGCGTGATCTAGCAGGCGGAATTCCACCAAAATTGATAGAGGGACTAAGAACGACATGGGAAAGAGTTTCCGTGGAAAAAAAGTTAGTTCCAAAAGTCGCCGATAGGGGACGATATGACGCCTTTGTTGTCAGCGCACCCGAGAATTTGCATATAAGGCAAGTATAACATCAAAATGCAAATTCATGACTACGTAGTCGACAGCAGCGCCAGTATTTTGGGCTATAAAGATCGGTGCGCAATCTGTCGAACCTTCGCTTTACAGAAGAAAGGGTCATCAGTCGCTTTTTCTCCACGTGCATGGCCACGAGGAAAAAGCAATTCGTCTCCCTGACCACACCCATGTGACATTTTTCTGTGGAGTTAATTAAAGGTGTATCTTGGTAGAGTCTCAAACTTGGCGGCCCTGTAGGACAACATATCCCAGACATTGATGAACATTCCTGGTGACACGTTACGCTTGGCCATTGAGAACGGAATGTTCAGGATGCAATGTGTCGTCCACCAGGACTGTGGACACATTGAAGGAGGGAGAAGTGAAATTTCTTTTTTATTCATTTGTCTGCTTACAACTTTTTCGGTATTCATCCCTTATCTTTATAGCCCGAATTCCGCCTGATACATCGCGCTACAGATGGCTCTGAGTAGTGTCAGTTTAAAGAAAATCACCTAGTATTTTCGAATCATTGGAAAATGAAAGTCTGCACAGAAATTTGAATACTTGCAATGAATATTGTTCTACTGAAAAAATGTTCATTAAACTTTTATTTGTTTTATATCTTGAATGATTGGTGCTACACTGACATTTTGAATTAATACAAACACAAACTCATCCACTGACGTAGAAAAGATATCGTTATAAGTGCATACAGTGTCCCGGGAGAAGTAATTTGTATACTCAAACAACCTCAGTATAACCTTCGTATTTTTCTTTTTAATAACAATATGCTTTATTTAAAAATTTGGGTATTTAGGGAAACGAAAAACCTTCAAGTTTCGTTTGTTAAAGAACAAAATGTTTTTGCAGATGGGTCAAAAGTCCATATAAGACACCTATAACCCAGCTATCAACATACTAGTAATTCACAAAGAATTCACAGAAAAGACACGAAATTTATCACTTTTATCTAAAAGTTCACAGATTGGAAAATTTTCCAAAATATTTGTATCCTTTATGGGCAGTTTGTCTGAACTGATATATGAACTTCGGTCGAAACTAGGTCTACTAACTCAGGTATGATTTCTGCAAAGCCATGAAAGATGGGCTTGGTCAAAAAACTACCCCTGACCAAAGTGCACGTCGTGCTCAAACTGCCCCATCGCACGAGATATTTCTCCAAAGATAGGGTGTTTTAAAGATGCCATTTGGTATTTTAGTTTCTAGAGCCAAAATTGGATTGGTTACTCTAGTTGATGACTCTCGTCCGCTTTTTCAACTTCTGTCGAGTTCTGTTTTAAAATTTTTACCCCTCTTTAACACAGTATGTAGTTTATTTTGCATAAAAAAGCACATAACGCTTGACTTATTTCTTTCAAAAAAGTTTTTGTAGTTTATGGATACTATATAAATCTACAATAAGCGCCGTTCATTACTATGAACGTGGTAAAGGGGTCATCATTACCTTGAATCTGGCAGGATGGACCTTTCCAACCAGAGGAGCAGCCTCCTGAACAGGCGCCGGTGAATATGTCACAATTTTGGGGACCACCGGCACAGTGGCAAGGCTGCTTGCAGTTTGCTCCGTACCACCCTTTTACACATGCTAGAGGAGGAAAATAAACATGTAAACAATACCACAACAATTTTAAAATCTTTTACGTACTTGCGACTCATCTACTGGTAAAGCTATCTATTTCTCTACTTTGTTGCAAAATGTACTTTCGATCCCCGTTAGGATCCGAGGCGTCGTATTCATTTTCGGTATCAACCATATCATTTTCAATGTCTATTACCTGGCTTAAATAGTCCAACTTTTACCTTTCAATGAAATAGTATAACACTTTCCCTGTATCATAGTTTGTTTTTTCAAAACACTTTACGGTTATTTTTTTTATTTTTTTTTAGGTGGGGGGGGGGCAGCATTTCAACAGTGAAATTCGATTGATGAGCTTCTAAAGAGATCATAACGGCTAAATACTGCTCGAATAAAAGCTGTCATTTCGTTATTTGGAGTATCTGGTCTTTAATCTGTCATTTTGAAAGTCCTAAAGATTATTTTCTGTGTTACCCCTTAATTACCCTTTGTTGACAGCTAATAAAGATATCTCCGTAACCGAATCAAACTATTCATGGCCGGTGTTCTTTTGACTACACAACCTAAGTATTTTGAAACATTTCTCTGATGTTTCTTCCTTCCATTTTGACTGTCGTAAAGATTATTTGATGTAATATCCCTTAAGTATGAATTGGTGACAGCCAATAAAGATATCTCCTTAACCGAATCGAACTATTCATGGCCAGTGTCCTTTAGACGCCCCAATCTAACTATTTTGAAACATCACCCTGATGTTTCTTCCTTCCATTTTGACAGTCGTAAAGATCATTTATTGTAATATCCCTTAAGTAGGAATTGGTGACAGCCAATAAAGATATCTCCGTAACCGAATCGAACTATTCATTGTCGGTATCCTTTGACGCCACAATCTAAGTACGTTGTATGAGAGAACAATTCTAATGCTCGCTAAAAGCAATGCCTTTCCTGAAAATTTCATGAAAAGGATAAACAGATTAACATCTAAGCTTCCATCACAAGCATCCACTACAGTTCTTGTCACGTGATTACTCGTAAGGTGATGCAAATCCGGACATTTTAAAATAAATGTTGGAAGCTGCATTATATTAATAAAGATATAAATTGAATACACATTTAAGATCATATTTGATCTGGATGCTTTTATTACTTGCAAATATTAATATTTTGGGATACCAGGCATCAATGATCTCCAGGTTACATTTGCAAAATAAAAGAAATGAATTCTGAGAATTTTTCACTCAATGAACCACATTTTCAACTTTATTTGACATAAATTTCAAAATTTCCAATAAAACTGTGTTGTTTTGTTGTTGTCAAATAAAGTTGTATCAGCATGCTTGTAACCTAACCAAACTTTTTAGGTATTGCTGTTTAGGTATCCCAATCAGTATGTTTGCAGAAGATCAGGATACTGATGCCTCCCTTTGGCTCACGCGACTGAGCCTCATGGACCTGGATTGGAATTTTCTAGTTCAAGAGGCTTAGAAGAAACAGCAACAACAACTTCTTTTGACCTTATTTTATAGCGAAGTTATTATAATCCAAATTTTCTTCCTTTTATTTCTCATAAAAAATGGCTCGGACAGAAAAACGAATATTCAAATACTCACGTTCATTGCATCGGAGCCCTTTCCTTCCTGAAGCACAGGAGCATCCATAGGGATCGGGCATGCAAAACAATGCAGTGTTACATTCGTTATAATGGCAGGCATGGGAACAGCCTGAACCATGTCGATTCTTGCTGCAAGCTAAAACAAGAGATATTAAGCCACAAAGAAGTAAGAACTTATAAATATTGTTTTTTTAATTAAGTTTAGGCTCTAAGCAAGCGTTTACTTTGGTTTTATACTTTACGTCCTCACAAATCAATCTCGGACTTGCGGTAACCTTGTGGTAGGTTGGTGGCTTCCGGTGCTGAGAATATTTGGATCGAATCCCGACACCCGTCATTAAATACTTCCGTGTCTAGGCGTATATGGACACGTTAAATCCGTACACCATAAAGTACATTCATTGAAAGGGTGAGAGAGAGTACGATACCCCCACATGTCGCCCCTGAGGGTGCTCGGTCAAAATTGCGGTGTCAACTAGCTAAGCCGGACTCCGACTCTTGTGGTGCTATATAAACCGAAGCCGCAAACTTCTGTCCGAGGCCTATATCGACCTGGTTTGGAACTTCCAACCAGGGGGTTATTAGAAACAACAACAACAACAAATCAATGTCTTTACACTTCGTTCCTTTCGAGGACGTGTGTGAGAAGCGAGATCACAAACGAGTATCAATGACCCAATTGTGACAAAAGGACCATCTGTATGTCCCTCCAATTGGTGCAAAAATGTTTCAGTGCCATATATATACATTACTATATTTCTCTTTAAGGTTGATAAAAAATATTTACTGTAGCAGTGGAAAGATGGTTAAAGAAATTACTGTTGATAATGATGATTGCGGGCACGATAATCGCATCCCCAAACTACAAAAGTGGTTTCACCAATATCCTTCATCTTGATTTATTTTGTGCATTTGTAAGAATCGTGTACCATACAATATCAGAAAATCCTAAAAAAAAAAAATTCTAACTTGGTCTTCCGATGTTCGCCCATTCAACACCGCGAAATTATTAGTTGCTTGTAATGGAGGGAATGACACCGTGTGGGTAAAACCAATATGAACCCCTTGTGTCACATCAGTTAAGACTGAGCAACCCCAGGCGCGACATCTGAAGGGCTCGGACCCTCCTTCCACCCAGAAACTAAACGGAAGGACTAAAAATAAAAATGTTGCAAAGGTATCATACTTTGTGTAGCACTGAATATACTTAATTATTTCGATACCAGAGAATGTGGTAAAGACATTGACTGAATCCTTCACTCATATTAGTTATTCTCAAATAAATAGAATTTTGAAATCTGCCGTTATTACTAAAGGCGTTGTTTGTAGAGAAACGTCGTTTTTAGTCTACTCATGGTGAAGATAAACAAAGTCTAATGTTAAAGTGAATAGATGGATGTACAGTGAAATGGAAGGTGTACAAACACTTCTGTAACTTAAATATCTTGGAAGAAATCACTCAGTCTTTTTGAATACGCAAAATAAATAGGACTTGACAAGGGTGGGTAAAATCTTTGAAAATGGACTTTTGAAGTTCTCAAAGATGGTAGATAGCCGGTCTTTAATCTCAATACGATCTTATTGACGGCTTGGTTGCTTGGGTTATATATATATATATATATACAGTGAAAGGGAAGACATTAATGTCAGATTTTGTGGCTAACGGTGACATTGTTAGGTAACATCTCGAAATTCTACCATCAGAGTCCCAACGTGTGTTTAGACACAGGTAACTTGCAATTGTTTCAATCCTGCGACAGAGTTCACGAGCTTGTTTACGAAGCAAAATTCTTGTTCCTCGATTGCAAAATAAGCTAATTTACGGTTTAAGAATCGACGGTCTTGAACAGTTTTAGCGTGGGAGATTTAATATAAGCTATATTATTGAAAGATATTTTCTTAAAATCATTTTTAGTTCTGAATAATGTGAACTAAGTATAGTTTGTTCTACATTTCAAAGGTCAAGAGATCTTATCATGTATACCACTCCTGCGGCTGAGTACGCGACACCGGTTATCTTGGTATGGGTAGAGTATATCTGGAATTGTTTGTAAGAAGTGAGAGATCACTATTAATGTTTTGCCGAAAATCTTTAAAACAGCAAGTTTGATCATAAAATCATACGGAGTTTCATGAGAAACAACAATATCTTACGTGTGACATCCATTTTGGATGATATCTAAATCTCTCCGGGAGAAAATTATTTTAACACTAAGATTAAAATTTTGATAGTGTCTAACGTGTAAAATATGCTAATTATTTCTAAACATTAATAATTTACTGTTTGAAATTTGTATGATTAACTGTTTTAATAAATTGTTTGATTATTGACATCACAGGCTTTGACTCGTATAAACAGTCAATTTGTATTTTTTTCCAATGTGGAGGCACTACCTTAATTTGTAGTGTGTATGTGAAGACAGATCTCTGTCAGTCTCTTCAGACACATACCTAAAATTGGGTCAAAACTCGTAGTACACTAGAAAATGATTTTCAAGCAAGAAAGGAACAATAATTTGTTTGCAGAATATCATTAGGGGTTTACGACTATGTACTTTGTCTGATTAATAAAACTAGTAACTTGGAGCAGCCTCCCAGTTCTGCAAGTGGTTAGTGTCGCCAGCCGCCACAAAGTAGGTTCGGTTGGGAATCCCAGATAAGGCATGGATATTCCCTTGCTGTCCCTCATAGGGAGCATTATTAGTTCAACTATAGGTTGCTCTCACAGTAAAGTAGCTGAGGAATCCGTCTTCGGGAAAGGTCAATGTCCGTCGGTCAAAATATCTGCCTTGTTACGAAAACAACAACAACGTGGAGCATTTATGAAATAGAACTTACCAGTTTCACAGTTGTTTCCAATGAATCCTGGGGGACAGACGCACACTCCTATGTGGTCGTGGCAAATACCACCGTTGTAACAAGGGGGGCATTGTCTGTCACATTTTTCTCCAAACAGATTCTTCTTGCACTCTATGTATATTTAAAGAGAGAGGTACAAAATACATTATCTAGTTACATCTGTGCGTATATGGGCTATGAAATTTTAAAATTCTTACTGTCATGAAATTTGCGCAATAACTGAAATTCTTTTATAATATTCTACATTTAAGTCGTAGGCGCTATAAAGGCAAAAAATCGGTGAAAAGCTTTGAAACTTCGTTACCTTTGTCAATCATTAACCCCCAAAATATTATGTCACCTTCGAACTCAATTTTACCCCATAATTCGAGATTTTATCACAGATGTATCAATCATACCTTTCGGTTTCCCCATATTTTTACAAATATATATTCAATGCTTTTATAAATATTGAAATGGCATTATGACAGTCATTCTCAATTGCCGATCGTCTCAGAAGATGGTAAAGGTAGTTACCCCGCACCGATAATACCATCCATTAAACTGTAAGACAGGTAGGAAAAATATTTAACCATAACTTTCACTCACATTAACACCTTAAACCAGGGGACTCCAACCCTATGCCCGGGGGAATCATGCCGCCCGCCGATCGTTTTACGTGTGCTCGCCACTGTGCGACCAGGATAAAAATATTTCAGTTTTCAATAAAATGCGATGTAAAAGTTTTCTCATTTTTAATGATTAACTGTACAAAAGTAGAAATGGCGGCCAACACAGATAAAAGCACAAAGCGTAATGCAACCGATCTCTTTTCCCCCTCGCGCAAAATCTTCGCCAACCTAATTTCCCATATCAAAAATGAAATGAACTGGTCCATTTCTGCCGTCACAACAGAGACATTTGTCTGGAGCTCATCTCGTGAGAGCCAGTAGTGTGGTTTGTGCTGTGAGATAAACGGTCATTCGACGTTTCTACTTCATTATTTAATCATACATATATGCTCATATTTTTTGTATACTGTGTTTCCTCCTTCATTGTTTATAATACTTCCTTATTTTTTACCCCGAAAGGAGTGGATCAAGTAAACGACAACGGACCTATAATTTTTACGGACCTATAATCCTTTTACTTACAAGTAAATGTAACCGAACTAGTTACATACATTTCAAAGCTTATTCAAGTAAGGACAGAAGAACTGGAGATAGAAATTTTGGATCTTCAGAACGACATTGTCCTAAAATCCATTGTATCAGATGAGAATTTCTGGAATATAGTTGACAGACACAAATTTCCATTCTTGAAAAGAGCAACATGTAAAATAAAATCGTTTTTCGGGTCCATATACTTGTGTGAATAATTGTTTTCGACAATGAATATCATAAAATCAAAGTACAGATCACGGCTTATCGATGAACACCTTGACGATTGCTTACGCATGCGAGCATGAATATCATCCTAATCTCCTAATTACGAAGCAATGGCCAATGAAATGAAATGCCAAATATCACATTCACTTTGAGATTTATATTTTTTATAAAGAATTTTTATACTTTGTAGATTTTGTATGCATTATTTAATAATCATTTATTTTACACAAGAATATTAACAATAATTTTTATATGTTAATTTATATTTTGAGAATTAAATGTTTTTTTGTACATTATGTGTATGTGTTATTAACTAGTATGTCCAACTATAAATTCACCTTGGAAAAATAAATGGTGCCCGCCGTCCGACCGGTATTCTTGAATGTGCTCTTAGGTACAAAAAGGTTGGGGACCCCTGCTTTAAACTTTCATTTTGAATATCCAACAACCTGCATGTCTGGCATACCAACATTTCTCGCTTTGAAAAAATCATTAAGTCGTTACAATGTGCCCAGGATCTACATATAATGCATTTTACAACAAACTGGAAAAACTGAAAAAAATAGGTAAGGATTTTTTTCATTCTTATTAAGCTCATTATTTAAGTTGCTTTACAAATTTGGTTGATTCCATTTTTAAGATGAAAAGAGGTTCCAATATTCCGCCGTAAAATTATGAAAATTGATTGAACAATTATCTTTCTAATTTTAGATCCATTTTAATTTATTTGGGGGACACAGTGGGTTAGGCGTAAGGCTCTCTGAAAATAGACCGTTTCCAAATATTTCGTTCATCAAGAATTATCAAAGAAAACAGACTGTTCTACCTACTATAGAAATAAAAGTAAGGCATATTTCTTGCACTTCGAGAAACACAGCAAAATGCTTTATATGATCCGTGATTGAGAACTGTTTACAGTAGGGAAAATAAATGTCTCTCAACTTGTAGAAGATTAAAATAATCAAAAAGAGACACCAACGAGACGACAAATTATTTTTAATCGATGGCATTTTTTTCTGATTCTTTGTAATACTAGTGTCTAAGTTTCGAAGTTTCAAGCTTTTAAATAATTTTGTTAACAGAATCACCTAAAATATAAGCAAAAATTTCTGATGAATGCAATGATGTAATTACAGGAATATGCACAGAAAGGGAACTTCTGTTAGCTGATACCGCGATGATTTTTTTAAGCTTCTAATATAATTTAAGACAGAATAATCGATTCTCGAACAAGATATATTTTAAATAGGGAGCTTGGATTAGAAACGACCTTCCTTCTGTTATGATGACCATCGCCTTGAAAACATTAAACACTTAAAAACCTATTCTTTGAAAACAAAATTCTTGTCTGTGTAGAAAACATAATTTAGACACCGCATACATAAATCAATTTCACGTACAGGATTTCTCCCGATTTTCCTTTCAAATTCATTCCTTAACTCAGTTTCAATGCCTTGTGCTGCATGGTTATTTTATTTATAAGGTTAGATCAAATTCCAGACCTTCCTATATGTACACGGAGGAACGTCATTATTTGCGACAAAGGTGTTTCATCAACAAAATCAATTGCATAAAATAATGGATATAAATAAGAACCATTTGGTTCAGAAGTAGTTAAAGCTGCTGTGTACTAACCCTATCGTATTCGCTCACCTCAGTGTTAACCAATGGAGAATATCTGTCTACTATTTATAGCTACATGAAGACTGATAATCCAATAAAAATCGTATTTTCAGATAGCCTGAACTTTTCTGCACCTGGCATCAAGATTCATTTTATAAATTTCGTCAACCAAAGGAATAAATGAGCGTTTAAAACATACTACACCAGATTTTTCTCACGAATAATTTAAATCTTTTTAAGCGAAAAATGCCCTAAAATTTCTTTCCTTATTACGGAGTACAATTAAAAAAATCTTTCAATCCAAGTCGGCAATCCTTGGACACGTTTTCTCCATAGGTTAACATTGGGGTGTGCAAATCCATTAGGGGCAAATCCAATCCGTTAGTACACAGCAGACTTAAGTACACAGTTTACTACCTTATAGTTCGATCAAATTATCCGTATTTGGATTAAAAACACGTGAATTTTCATTTTTCATTAAAAATACAATGCGTTTTATGTTTAAACAATTTGACTTTCTACAACTGAATCCTCTCTTCCGACAAGACTATCACCAGTATAAACTGTAGTCACGGAAAAATAAAGCGACTACAGTTATCTTATTACGAGATAGCAAACAAATTACTTCTGACAATCAGCTTGAGGAGGGCAGGAGTAGCCACTCCCCTTTGTCCCTGGTAGTTACATTCATAGGTTCCGGCGTCTCTGACTTGCACACTCGGAAATTCCACTTTCTCCCTATTGTTCCAGGATGGTATGTCCACTCCGTTGTGCCTCCATCTGATCATATATCTCTTATTGAAATTTACTTTTAGATCTACGGTGTCACCGATGTTTGCTACTTTAAATGGATCCGAAAAATATAAATCACCTGAAACAAACAAACAAAAAACTCAAACATGTGAAGATATAAAATTGGGAGCGAAAGAATTGACTCAATAAAGCACGCTTAGTAATTTATTTACACTCTCTCTCTCACACACACACAACACCTACATACATCCAGTCAACAAAAAATCCAGAGGACTGAAGTTGTTGGTTCCTTCACTTTAAGTATGCTTCAAATGCACGCAGCTTTCTCTTTACACAGGGCCTTACAGAAGTAACATGCATACTTTATAACTAAAGTAATAAAAGCTATCTGCAGCATTATATATATATATATATATATATATATATATATATATATATATATATATATATATATATATAACAGTTCCTTAACTGACTGATTGACTGACATATAACGCACAGACCAAACCGCTGGACCTAAAGGGCTGAAATTTTGCATGTCGATTCTTCTTATAGTGTAGGGGTGCACTAAGAGAGATTTTTGAAAAATTCGTCTTAGATTTTTTAAAATTAAATTTTTAAGCTGTTTTTGTAACATTCTTTAAAGTTTGCATTTAAAATAATAATCCAAGTGTTATAAAATTTATATCACATGAAAGATCATAAAAATTCCTTTAAAATGAATTTTTCGAATCTTTACCTCCATTTTCTGATTTTTGGTGAATTTTTAAAGATAAATTTTTAGAATTTAATTTATTAAATGCTGATCACGGGGTTTCTTTTCTTTTTGTGATACTTGAAATTTATTTTGCGTCACGTGCATAACAATGAAATAGACAAAAAAATTATTTCTTCCTGATGCGGCAGACGATTTGACAATATCCAAAAAATATATTAAAATGCAGTAAAAGAAATGTTCCTCAAATTGTACTATATTAACTGTACTGTATTCTTTAGCAAGTTCTATTAAATTTAATTTGAATATTTTCTTCTACATTATTTTGTCTATAAAAATATCCGTTACAATTTTTTTATAAATATATTTTTTCGTTTTCTTTTACATCAATTGCATACATTGATATTTGTATTTATTATATATATATACATATATATATATGTGTGTGTGTGTGTGTGTGTGTGTGCAATAAATTAAATATTATGCCCTCCATTCTAGCATTTAAATTCCCTTTCCTAAATCCAATCACCAGTAACATTACTTTATCACTTTAAAACACTTAGCAACAGGACTTCCCATAAAATCGCATGTGCTGCATTCCTACACGTGTATACTTCTGGAGAAAGGAGTGGGTTCACATCGCGAGCCCCGATATTTTGCTGACCCTTCAAAATAACAGTTACATGTACGTCGCCTCTCGCGCGTAAGGTTGAAAGGTGATATTATTCGCTTCCGAGCATCTGAAATGGACGGATGTCTTTTTTTTTTTGCCACTCAAATAAAGAGATTCGGCCAGACTGCATCTAAATTTCATTCCTTTCAGGCTGAGTCTAGCTCCAGCCATGTAAATAGGAGCTAGTTTTCCTTTTCAGTTTGCATTTTAAGGAAGAATGTAATGAATATTAAATATATATATATATATATATATATATATATATATATATATATATATATATATATATATATATATATATATATATATATATATATGGCATTAATCGCATACATTGACCATTGTATTTAATTTGAATGTACTCCGTAGCGAAGTACGGGTTTTCAGCTAGTATATATATATATATATATATATATATATATATATATAAAGGAATAAGTCCTGGCTTATACATCTATACACATGTCAACGCCCAGCAAAATCTATTGGAGATACAGATATCAAAGTTTAGGAGCTTATTCCTTTTTGTCTAACAGGTATCATTTAAGAAGCGATTTTTCAAAATTCGTCCCCCAAGGGGGGGGGGGGCAAACGTGTTTTTTACATATTCCTTCATAACTCAAAGATGGAAACAGACATCCATAAGATTCTTGCTTTAATATGAAAGGAACACGAATACCTAAAAACCAATTTCAGGATTTTTCAAAATTCGGCCCCTAAAGGGGGGAGGGGGTCTAAACATGTTTTTACGTGTTTTTCACATATTCCTTCCTATCTCAAAGAAACAAACAGACATCCATAAGATTCTTGCTTTAAAATGAAAGGAACACGAATACCTAAAAACTAATTTCAGGATTTTTCAAAATTCGGCCCCTAAAGGGAGGAGGGGGTCTAAACATGTTTTTACGTGTTTTTCACATATTCCTTCCTATCTCAAAGAAACAAACAGATATCCATAAGATTCTTGCTTTAAAATGAAAGGAACACGAATACCTAAATCTAATTTCAGGATTTTTCAAAATTCAGCTTCCAAGGGAGGGGGTAAACATGTTTTTTCGTGTTTTTCACATATTCCTTCATATCTCAAAGCAAGAAACAGATATCCATAAGATTCTTGATTTTAAATGTAACAAACACGATTAATTCCACGAATTTTCGACATTCGCTTTAGATTTTGTAAAAAAAAATTAAAGACTGAATATTCGGGAGGAAAGGGGGAGGGAGATAATATTTTTCCATAAAGATAACAAACTCTAAATGACAGAGATTTTCGATTAGGATTACAAAGTTTGCCTGAAAACAAAATTTAGAATTTTTCAAAATTCACCCCCTCCTCTCCCCCATTACAAATTTGTAAAGATATATCAGGAAAATCAAATATCATAATATTTCATGGAGAAAAAAAAAATCCTCTTTTAGAAAGTCCACACTTTTTTTGTTTGCTCACGTAATCGCCAGATAGCAGCACTGTGACGTCACTGATGTCAGTGGTTGGTTCAAAGTTATGAATTTCGATTTGGCAGCAGGTGGCACGTAAAAGCACGTGAGTTAAAAGTCGGACTGTTTGTTTAATTTTTAACGTTATACTTTATTTTTTATTTATTTAAAGATAAATAATATTTTCTACAATTTTCATTTATAATTTTTTTAATTTTTAACATTGTAAATTTAACATTATTATTTGATTTTTTTTATTTATTTAAAGTTAAATAATATTTTCTACAAACTTTAATTTATAAATTGTTTAATTTGTAACATTGTAATTTAAACATTATTATTTGATTTTTTCTATTTATTCAAAATTAAATAATATTCTCTACAAATTAGGAAAGATAAGCTTAATTTGATTTTTAACTCTTGATCAGATTTATTTAACTTGATTTTTAATTATATTTCTGAACTGGATTTAATTTTGATTTTTATATCTTCTAAAATGGAAGAATATTTCTGTATAAATTGGGAGTTAGTACTTCATAGTATTTTCCTACGCTTCCCTACAGTATCTTTTCGATGAATATAGTTGTCTGCCCTCAGCTCTTCAAGGTTAAACCCGGATATAGTTTAACCTTTCAGTCTCTATTTTACCATACATATCTACTAAAAATTGTCTAAAGAGGGAGCGGATGTACAATAGGTGGTTGTCTTCTCCTTTTCTGACCATAATGCGATAGCAGTAGAAGCTCAATGCAGAGATTGTCTTGTTGATAGGCAACTTGGTCTAAAGCCGGTCACTCACGTAGACTTCTGGCGTCTGGGACGTGGGAATTTTGGCATCTAAAATGCCAAAAATCTCCGTCAGTGGGGTGTTTGGGTGAGACGCCAGATGCCAAAACATCTGGAGTCTGGAGTATCAGTCCAGACCGAATTCCAGGCACGAAAAGTCTCCGTGAGTGAGGTGCTGGACGCCAGATGCTAGACACCTGAAGGTAGTTTCGAACGAAATGGAAATAGAAAAATTATTTTTTAGTCCCGAATTTTAAATTCAGTTTATTGAACTATATAGAAACCTACCGTGCATATGGAAGATTAATTCGGAACATTATTCTAATATTATTTTTTGTTGTTTGTAGAAAATAATAAATAAAAACTTTTTATTATAATAGTTATAAAGGTGCAAAATACTTTTTAAAACAGACCATACACACAAAACTTTAGTGACGAGTTTTGAAGGAATTAATCCTTCATCATCCTGCTATAAAAAGGAAAAAAACTTTCATCCCAAAGGTTGAAGCTCGTTTGCAAATAATATTTTTTTTCCTCTGCATGTGATACTTATTTCACAGATGTGTGGCCCGCGGAACTTTACGAATTTACTGATGTGGCCCTCGAACGTGAAAGGTTGAAGACTCCTACTCTACGGTGTATTTATAGCCAATACAATAAAAATGAGTTTTGTACCCCGAACTCCGCAAATGCGTCAAATTAAAATGATGCGAGTGAAGCTCGCTTGATGATATAATATATATTTCGGTATTGATACCAAGTTAACATTTACAAATTAACTTATTCAGAAGTAAACGGCATAGCTAGAAAAAAATATAGTACTTTCAAAATTTACCTAAGAGGAGTCCGGGACAAAAAAATTTAATCTTTTATTTTACTTCATTCTGTAAGGAGTTTTTTTCTTTGAGTATTTCTCTACTTGCATATTTCTTTTACGTACATATTTCTCATTGAATGCCTTTATATATCTTGTGGATATGTTTAATTCTTGAAATATTTAAAATTTTGTTTTTAAATACTAAATTTTTGATTCCGTAATAAATTTTCCGAACCGGCACTATTTACATGCTGTTTTTTTTTCCTTTAGTGCACGGGGCAGGTTACCAGATAAGTTATCTTAAGGATTTATAAAAATTTTGTTTAATAAATTTTTAAACGGCAAAATAAAAGGTTAATATTTTGGTGTAACTTTTGCTTCGGGGAAAACGTTTTCAGAATTTTAACTCTAAAAAATCAATGGAAACCTGTACAAAGTTTCATAGAGACACCTAGCGAGGAGTTTCAGGTTTTAATTTTTTATTCCAAAATATTAAGAAAATAAAAATGGGCCTTATTTGAAGATTTTGAACCCACTCTTAAAATTTTAAAATAAGCTCAAACTTCCTACCAAAAGAGTAAGTAATATCGCCGCCGTCCACACCCGAAGGTTATACGGCCCAATAATAAAACCCGATAATAAACCCGGTTATACAATAATAAAACTAATCATGCCGACGGCAATCCAGCCCAACCGGGTCCCGAAGTTTTTCTTTTTGCAATTCGTTTACCTGTCTTTTTTTTTTTTTTTTTAACTTTTTTACCAAAAGAGTAAAACTATTTTTAATGGTTTATAAAACTGGGGTATATTATTTTTTGTATCTTGCATAAAAACAAGAATACGTATAATCCTAATAATAGCACAGATCTATCTCTCTGTCTGGAACGCTTTTTCCTTTTTGTTGCCATATTCAAATGTACTTTGAATATTACGTTTTGAAAATAAAATAAATTGAAATTAAGCTTTATTAGACAAAATAATGTAGAAGAAAATATTCAAATTAAATCCAATAGAACATACTAAAGAATATAGTACAGTTTGAGAAACATATCTTTTACTGTATTTTAATATTTTTTTGGATAATGTCCAATCATCTGCCACATTAGCAAGAAAAAAAATATTTTTTTTTGTCTATTTCGTTGTTATGCACATGACGATAAATTAATTTAAAGTACCAGATAAAGAAATCACGTGATCAGCATTTAATAAATTAAATTCTATAAATTAATCTTTAAAAATTCCCTGAAAATCAGAAAATGGAGTTAAAAACTCGAAAAAGATTTCATTTTAAAGGAATTTTTATGATGTTTCTCCTGATATAAATTTTATAACCCTCAAATTATTATTTTAAATGCAAACTTAAAAAAAGCTACTAAAACAGATTAAAAATTTAATTTAAAAAAATCTAAGAAGAATTTTTCAAAAATCTTTCTTAGTGCACCTCTACACTATGAGAAGAATCGCCATGTGAAAATTTCAGCCCTTTAGGTCCGGCGGTTTGGTCTGTGCGTTATATGTCAGTCAGTCAGTTACGGAACTGTTATATATATATGTATATATATATATATATATATAAAGACGCATCAAGAAGGGGTATGCAAATTGGACACAAATTGATATGCATAGAGGTTTCGATGGAAAATGCAAAATTTTAAAGTTTGGCGGCCAATGAATTATCATGTGACGCTGCAGCGCATCTTAACTGCCCAACTGGCAGGATATTAAAGAGGAGAAATTTCGATTCCACGTTATAAATTCTTTGCGAATTTCATTCCGTGTACTCAGATAGACAGTAACTATGCCTCGCATACAGGTGCGCGAACAATATGCGCAAATGTCAGCATTTGAGACAGGACGTGTAATTGGGCTCAAAGAAGCCGGTTGATCTAATCGTCGAATCGCTCGACATTTGGATAGGAGCGATGACACTATTAGACGATGTTAGCAGGCTAACTTGGCCAGCAAGGTTTCCGGATCTCTCACCCATTGAGCACGTTTGGAATATTATGGGCCTGGCCCTTCAACAAGCTCGGGATTTTGACGATCTAACGCGCCAATACGACAGAATTTGGCACGATATCCCGCAGGAGGACATCCGCTAAATCTAACAAACAATGCTAAGCCGAATAACTATTTGCATAAGGGCCAGAGATGGACCAACGCGTTATTGACTTTTTTAGTATGTGAAGCTCTTTCTCTTGAATAAATCATCCAATTTTTCTCATATTGTAATCTTTTGTTTTTCTGTACATGTACATCACATCTACCGATTTTGGTCCCATTCGGATAACTCGTTCTTGGTGCGTCTTTTTTTTGTCTAAGTGTGTATGTATATATATATATATATATATATATATATATATATATATATATATATATATATATATATATATATATACCATACATATTTATATATATATATATGTGTGTGTGTGTGTGTGTATACACAATATTCGTTTGGTAAATCTGCGCAAAATTCGGGGAAAGACACGCGGAAATCCTTTAGTTCTCTCCCATCTAGCATGCTTTAAAGGCACGATTTTTTTTCTTTTTTTCATACAGAGGGGCTCTTAGAATGCCGATGCATAGCTTAGAATGACCATTACACAAGGTTACTCTACTTGTTTTTATATATCAGAGAAACTTCGTCGAAATCATGAGCATTTATAATAATTAGAATGATGGTGAAAGCTTAAAAGGAACTCCGCCTCGAAAAACATCCGACACCTTGACAGTCCATCCTCTCATCCATTTATCAGTACATCGTTTTACTTACTGAATACATCCTGTCTTGGTATAACTATATTCATGGATGCCCGTCCATCGCTGACTCGGCACTGGAATGCGCCGAATGGTCCTCCCCGCTCGCTGGTACCCTTTCCGAATTGGAATAAGACGTAACCATTCGCGACGGATTTCATTAATCCTCCTGGTAATTGTCGACCCTAGAATAAAAGACAATCCTTACATTGTGATCAACTGAGAGGGGTGTGCATACAGCTCCACCGCCGCAGGCACAAATAACTGGGCAGAAATGATTTAATCTGCACTTTAAATGAACACATTCAAAGGCATATGGCGACAGCACACGATCTCAGGTGCGTTCTGGATTTGACATCATCTTTTCCTCTAGAACAGTGGTTCTCAACCTTCCTTGATATCGATCATGGCATTTCGGAACTAGTGGCAAAACTTAGATTTTTACGATTGACCATTTCGAGGGTGTACTTTGAATAGGAGATTCCCGATGAAACATCGAGCCTACTGAAACATTATGGCCACCGAAAGACTCTTGATCGTCGTGACCGGCGCCGCTTGACTAGAATTTATTTATTTATTTATCAAATGCCAGCCTGTTGACTATTAGGTCATAAGGCTTCGTGCTCTCCAATATACTTTTACAACGCAATTACAATAAGATAATGCAGGTCATTCGTCTATGTGCACAGCAGTCATATCTTATCCGGTTGAACATAAAATACACACAGGTGAGTTGACAATATTAAAACGAAAGAGATGGGCACGGAGGCAATCGTGCCCACTCAAAAGTCTAAAAGTGGCAGTCGCAGCTGCTGGAGGAGCAATAGGAACATAATGGGAACTGCTGCTGAGAACACTCCTGGGCTTAGCACGAGTGAGCAGCCGCTGTATAGAAGGAATGTCTAAAGACTCTATTTCTAGTTTTGATGATGAATGAAATGGCAAATTTCTGTTTAATTTCTGAATTATATTGCATCCTCTCTTTGCCAAAAAGTCAGCTTTCTCATTTCCTTCGATACCGCAGTGGGAGGGACGCTTCGCTAGAATCACTTCAAGACAATAGAGTTGCGCGGGAATAACAGCTGAGTTGAAATTGTCGCGTGAGAAAACAGACAGCTTACAGTTTAGGGTTGAGAGAGGTTACTACATACGGCAATGCGAGACGAATCGAAAATGAGATATTGGCTGACCTCGTGACAATTCTTTCCACAAGAAGGGTCCAATTTCTGGGATTGCTACAATTACAATGTACTTTTATCAGGCATGAGGAGCAATTTTTGCAAGCAAGACCTCGGTGTAATCGCTCCGTAGAAATGAAATTGCCAACGTGGGAAAAAAACTTTTAATAAATATATTTTATGCGTTAAATTGAGTTCCTTTCACTTAGTAATAACAAAGCCACGACTATATTGAATGTTATGGAAGAATACGTTTTTGTGTTGTAACCTAACATACACACACACACACACACACACATATATATATATATATATATATATATATATATATATATACACTAAAGACCAAAAACATTATGACCATCACGAAATGAACTCGTGTGGATGACGTGGAGGGCACGTGGTCAGGTTTGAATGGTATTTGTCTGGTGCTGGGGAGTCTGAGGAATCATTGTT
This sequence comes from Dolomedes plantarius, assembly GCA_907164885.2. Classification (NCBI taxonomy): domain Eukaryota; kingdom Metazoa; phylum Arthropoda; class Arachnida; order Araneae; family Dolomedidae; genus Dolomedes; species Dolomedes plantarius. The sequence continues at coordinate 170,072,834 of OU015490.1, forward strand.
GCTCTTTCTTCTGCGTGGGATGGAAAAGGCTGCTGATCTAAGCGACTTTGATAGAGGTCAGATTGTAATGGCCCAAAGGCTCGGAACGAGTATCTCCGGAGCTGCATGACTCGTGGGTTGTTCGCGACCCGCCTTTGTTAGTACTTATGCAAAGTAGATGGATATGGAACTACACTGGGCCCGAGATCATCGTGACTGGACCATGGATCAGCAGGAGAGAGTTGCCTGGTCGGATGAATCCCGATTAGTCATGCATCACGTCGATGGCCGTCTCAGGGTACGCCGTCTTCCAGGCGAACAGTTGCTCCACCAATGTACATCAGGTCATACACAGACGGTGGGGACGGCATTATGATTTGGGGAACGTTCTCATGGGGGTCTCTGGGACACGTGGTTGTGGTATAACGGACCATGAATTCTGCGAACTATTTGAACATCATTGTGGACCAGTTGCCCCCTTACATGGAATCTGTCTTCCCAACTGGAAAGGGAGTCTTTCAGCAGGACAACGCTCCATGTCATAAGGCTCGAATTGTACTGGAGGGGTTCCAGGAACATAATGCTAAATTCCATTTAATGTTCTCGCCCCAAAACTCACCGGATCTTAATCTGATAGAGCACATTTTGGAGTGTTGTGAAACGGTAGCTCAGATCTCAAAAACAACTATGTCGGAATATCCCGGATTTGCGTGACCGTTACATGAACATCTGGTACAATCCATCTCCGGCCATTTACCAAGGACTTGAGGCATCCATGACAAGGCGGGTTAAAGCTGTTTTGCGGGCTAAAGGTGGGCCAACGCATTATTAGATAGGTGGTCATAATGTTTTGGTTCTTCAATATAGTATACGAGTATATATATATATATATATATATATATATATATATATATATATATATATATATATATATATATATTACTGCTATTGTAAAATATGGCTAATCCTAGTTGGCTAAAGGAAATTCTTGTCCATTATAAACACAGAGCTCACAGTGTTGTCCTATGGGCTTCTGTTCAGGATATGGTTTTCAAAATACTGTTGCCACGCTCCGAAATGCACTCTGATCCTTCATAGATGAATTAGGAAAAAAGACGTATGGCTTTGGCTTTCCGGTGTTAATTGACGGATATAGTTGAGGAAAACAATTGGAATTTGCTGTAAATAGGGCGAAATTATACTATCAGACTCACAAACAGGGGAAATCCTTTTAAAAACTACTATAATTATTTAGTCATTCAAATTCGCAAACTGGTTGAGGAGTTAGTTCCGATATTGATAATTTTTATACCAACCATCGATACAGTGGGATATTACTCAGATTTTTACTCTACTGCCAACGGCTAATAGTGGTAAGCGTCGTGAGATACCTCAAAGTGAGATCGTGTTCGAATCGCGTCCGAGAAATGGACATTCTCGTGCTGTCCCCCTCATATGGAATAATGCCATTGTTTATGGTGCTCCCACAATGAAGTAACCGACGAATCAGAGATGGTCAGCTGTGCTTAAGACAAACCCCTGCCACGTTGGTTGGTTGGTTTATTGGTTGGTTAGTTTGGGTTTTATGGTGAAAGATAAAAACAGATGTGAATCTCATGTACGGCCGTGTAGATGGTAACGGCAGAGCTGCGCTACGAATGTATCAGGAGCGATTTGCAACAGCGCTTGCACTTGAGTCGGGTCTATCATCCACAAGGTTCAAGATGCTTTCTTCCAGTTCTGAACTGTGTAAACGTCTCGGCCGACCCACTTCGTGCCGGGTGACGTGGAAAGAACCTCTTTCACAAAGTTGGCGGTGTAACCACTCAAAAATTCTGTAGTCCGGCATTCGTCTATGAGGGAAGCGCCCCTGATATATTCGTAGCGCAGCTCTGCCGTTACCATTTGCGAGGCCGTACATGAGATGCATGTCTGCTTTTTCGGCATACGTGAAGTCTTCCATTACGGACAACATCACAATTAAGAATGGCATGTTCCCGCAGATGCATAATGTTTATTCACGGCAAGCCACCACCTGCTCTCTATCGTCAACGGAACCAAGCAATCACTTCAATTTTCATGTCTTTTTTTTGTGTTTGTGCTTCAAGCTTCACCTGCCCATACATTCTTATACAATTAATAATTGTTACAGTGTACTGTACCAACCCTTTAAGTTTGTACTATGAATTAGAAATTACCCTGTATAAAAGGTAATGATATATACAGGTGATAAAAAGATGATATAAAAAAGTGATAAGACGATTCAATGGTGTGAACGGTGATATATAAATAAGGTTGGTTGGATTTTTCTGGCACTGAGTCCGGAAAGGCAAGGCTCGCCAAACACTCGTCAAGAGTTGAATAAATGCGCAGAAAATAAGACGTAGACATAAGAAGCAACAGTGGTGATAAGAACAAAGAAGGTAAATACAGCTGCCACGTTGGAAAATAATATTTAAAGTAGGCAGTTACTAAAATGACTTCAGCACACGTGCTGAAAGTTCAACGAATCAGACGATCGTCATCAAAACTCCCAGTTGAAAGCTTACCGATCCAGTGTCGAGCTCTCGCGAAAAGTCAATATTCTGGTAGCTGTTCTTGCTATAGCAGTAGTACCAGTCCCAGTTTGTCCATGTCGCGACAAAAAATGTGGCATCAAATAAACCTGGGGCTGAAAACAATAATAATAATAAATAATAGTTAAGAGTCATTTAGAGAATTTATGTTAGTAATTTTAAAATAACTGCACTAGTTTGATTAATGATTTCAAATACTCCTCTTGATGATGTCCACGGTTTTGATCAGTCGTGTTATTCCGCTAAAATATTTTTAAAAAATAGCGAAGCTGTGTTCAAATTTTGAATAAATCTCCTTTAGAAATGGTAGAGACCAGAAGAGGGATGTACTTGTTGTTACTGATGCACCTTTTGTTTTGCGCTACTATGCAACGAAACCTGCGATCACTGCACCGTAGTTTCGCATAGATAGTATGCATTGTGTAATTTGTTGGACTCAGGGTAGCGAAAAATAGGAGATATACAGAGTCCGGTCTACTGAAATAATAACAAGTTTATTAAAATCTTGATTAGATGATTTATACAAATTTTTACAAAGGTCTTTAAACAGCCTTTAGACATAGAGGGACTGGTTTTAAAAGTAATCCGAAGTTTTAACTTCAGCAATGAAACACAATTCAGTAAGAAGTTCCAGGGTTAGAATAGCGCTTTCAATGGGTCGGCACGAAGCCTCTAGAGCGGGATGCTCTGACGATAAAATACCTCCGGAATGGAGTGTCGCTTTCGGTCCCGAAGACCTCTGAGAAAAAGGCTTCTCGAGCTGAGATTTAATCCTCATCTGATTCTTGGTCTTTTCTCTCCGCTCTCTCAAATTTTCGCGCTCCAAGCCCCCTGGCGGGACTTAGTTCTCTTGTGGTCGGACGGCCGGTGGGACGTCAGGGTTCTATCCCCGGATTAGTTTTGTCGATGGAGCCACGATGGCGGCTATTTCAACAGCTGATCTCTGTGCCATTAGTTAAAGTTCGACACGGGAGTTGCCTGGGCGCGACTCCTTTCTTTTTTAACGTCCTTTCGCAGACTGGACGGCGTCGAGCCATAGAATTTGCCGGGTACACCTGCGAGGGGTGTATTCCTCTGTCTGGAGGATCCTCTGTCTGAGACGATTTATTGAGGTCCTTAATGGAACCTCACAATGGCAACGCTCCATCACCTGCATCTGCTTTTAGTTTTCCCTGGGGTTCAGTATAAAAGAATAAGATTCAATAACTCTTATTAAAAAAAACTGAGTTTTGCACGCTGAAACCAAAGAGACGCTAGTTGTCTTTTTAAGTTACACGATGTTTCTAGGCACGAAATCCCCCCCACCACCAAGACACCAGAATCTAGATAATATGAACGGAACACAGTTAGCCTTGTCTAGGTTTTCTGTTGTCTCTAATGCACCCTGGCTTGCTGACCAGGTCCATAAAGGCTTCGGGCTGAAGTTTGAGGCTCCGGTTATATAGTACCACAAGAGTTGGAGACCGTCTTAGCTGGTTACCCCCAGGGGCGACATCCGGGAGTATCGTAGCCTCTCCTACCATCTCTGACCTTATAGGGAGACTTTCCTGTCTACCAATTTAACGTGCCTATATCTGGCCTAGACACGGAGGTATTTAATAGCGAGCGCCGGGATTCAATCCGAGCATCCTCAGCACCGAAAGTCAGCGCTCTACCACAATGCTACCTCGAGCACAGGTTTTGTGTAAATATAAGAAATAGTTTGAACTTCCGATTTATTTGAAATCATGTCCCTGATTCTTATGCTGCCTGACAGAAATAGAGAGAGTATTGATTCATATAATGGATTTCAAACAATACTATATATTTCATTGTTTCAGATTTAATTACAAACAAAAGCCAAATGAAGTGTAGACTCCTTATACTTACTGCAAACTGGCGGCTCTCCTACCCAATTTCCCTTCTCGCAATGAACTGTCGAAATTCCAGTCGGAAAATAATTTCGATTGCATTCATAGAGAACTTTTGAGCCAGGCTTCCGTTCGAAAGCCCCCGTCTGCCCGTTCCGTACAGTTGGTGGTTCACCTTCGCAGCTCTCTAAATCAAAGTAAAATCTTATATGAAACAAATTTTAATATTTCTGAAGTTTTTACGTCCATGTACTGAAATAAATTAATACCCCTAAAGCATCAACAAACCTATGTATAGGTTTGGCTCTTTAGCTTGAGCATTAATATTTTGACTTACAGGTGTTGTTTAATCTGTAACTCATTAGGGTTACAACAATACTATCTAGGTATTGACTAAAACTTAGAAATTTACACAATAAAAAGACTCAAATCACTGCACAAAAAATGGCTATTACACAGGAACTTACTTTATTGCATCTCTCACCGTCTCATTTTACAAATGTAATAAAAATAATTTTTACTAGGAAAACAGTGTTCTCAATTTATTTAGATGAAAAATGATATTTCAGAAACCAACAAAACCATTGAGTTAGGAGTTCACAGTACATGCTGCTACAAATCTAGATACCAGATAGTTTAAAATCAATGCGTATTTTGTCAATATTGCAAAAAAGGAATACGATTATTTATATTTTTTTCAAAATTATTTTAGAATATTTTTTTCAATACTTTTAAATAAATATTATGAATGATTTTTTCCTTATAAAATATAAGGCGAATTCAACCATGCATAACGAGAGACGAAAATATTTAATGAGGAAAACAGTATAAGACACATTTCTGGCTACCATATAAAATCCGGGACGTCTTACAATTCCCAGGAACAGACAACATCACATACATACCAAACATGAAAACAACTCGAACTATCCTCTTCCACTTTTGCAACAGGGAAAGAATGAATTTTCCACACGGAAACTGAAATATTTGTTTGAGGCTGGTGTGCACTAATCCTATTGGATTCGCTCACCTCAATGTTAAACTATGGAGAAAATGTGTCCAAGTTGGATTGAAAGATTTTTTCTTAAAAATTGTACTCCGTAATAGAGAAAGAAATTTGATACCTTGGGACATTTTTCGTTTTTTTCAAATACAAATATTATTTTAAACTTTAAATTATTCGGGGAAAATACGATATAGTGAGTTTAAAACGCTCATCAATTCCTTTGGTGGACGCAATTTATCAAATGAATCCTGTTGCAAGGTGCATAAAAGTTCAAGCTATCTGAAAAAAGCCATTTTTATTGGATTACACCCATACCTCACTTTACGGCCTAGATACGTTCCGGAAAAGTTGGCCGTAAAGCGAAAAGCCGTATAACAAATCAATTATTTTGATACAAACCCATGCAAATTTAATTGGATCTGTTCCAATTTTTTATAAATTATAGTTTTTAGTTCTTAAAGCATTTTATTCTTTTATTTCCTATAAAAATGCTTACATAAAAATAAAACTACAAAACAATGTAATAATAAACAGATATTCAAAAAATAAACATATAAGCAAAAAACCAAAGAAATCATACGCACATATGTATACATAATATAATAAAAACATAAAATAAAATGTTTAAAAACTGTTTTAATGTGATGACGAACATTAACATGAAGAATAATTGAGCTATAATATGCTGCCATCGTCACTTTCCGCTGTTGTGGCCGTATAACGAAACATTGTGGGCCGTAAATCGAAAAAGTGCCATAATTAAAGAAGGCCGTTATAGCGAAATGCCGTAAAAAGAGCGGCCGTATAGCGAGGTATAGGTGTATCCGCATTTATGTGGCTGTCAATAGTAGATACATTTTCTCCATAGGTTATCATTGAGGTGAGTGAATCCAGTAGGGTTAGTACACAGCAGCCTTAATGTTGAAATAAGGGAGGATTGTAAAGTCGAGAAAAGCGGCCGCATCCTATGAAAACTGATATTGGTGTTTCCAAGTATAAGTGCTCTAAAAGTGTCTCGAAGAAAAGTTCTTTCAAATTCGCAAAATAATGCCAGGAAATCTATCACACAAGAAAATGGACATCCTTGAATTTTTTGCTTTACTGCGGATTGTTACGTACGATATTTAAATTGAAATTTTTCTTCTACCTGCTCATGTAAATCAGACTCCTGGTAGTGATACACGCCGATGTCCGTGTAAAGTACTTACGCCAAAACTTTGTTTGGACAAATGTTTGGAAACTGTGTTCTCACGCATATTTCGCTGTATTTTGCTGCTGATAAATATAATATTAATAGTTCCGAGAAATTTCATTGTAATATTCACGATGAAAAAGTTATCATGAATATTATTTTTGAACACGAAAAAATAAGACCCAAAAAATGGAAGAAGATACGTTCAACGCCATTTAAACTTACATAAATCTTTCACATGCCTTGAGGGCATCAAGGAATACGATTCAGCCATGCGCAGAATGTCTTCTGCGAATTATTAAAATATGTTATAGTTTAATGGATTTCATAAAAATATGCTCACCCTTTTGACAACATATAAAAAATTGTACTCAGGACCTTTTCTGATAAGCTATTACTAGGGAATTTAAAAGCAAAGACTGGGTAGAGTTCGGCTTTGGAAAGGGGTATTAAATAATACACCTTTTAAAAAATTGCTTACTAGGCTCCATCCTGATTAAGTGATATTACTGAGTTTGGCTTTGCAAAGAGAAAATAAAATCATAAAATACAAAGGAACATAAAAGGAAATTGTAAAATTGAAGCTGACCGAAATTTTCTTGTCAGTTATTTTACAGTTCAGATCACTAGTGAATCCCCCATTTACAGATAAATCAAATTTCAAATGGAGATAGAAACGTTTGTCGAGTTGACATTGTTTCATTTAGTACAGAGGGTTTAAATTGACTCTGTTACTCTGCTCAGTGAAAGACTCCATCTAATATGTTGGTAGAGTCTAAAAAACTCTTTTACCAAGATCTCAAATAGAACGTTATCAGAATCTCACATGTCAATGACAGCTGTGGAGGGTGTCTTATTGAAAACAGTCGAGTATTTATGCGGAGTAAATATGTTTTGATAAAAGGAAAATTACTTGAGGTGCAGAAACTTACTTTCCATGCAAGGGTTATTGCTGACATTCCAAGTGCCGTTGAGACATGTAAGGGACTCTGAAGGGGAGGAGAGGACATATTCTCCGCGGCAACGTATACCCAGGGATTTCGAATGCTCAGCTATCTTGTTCAAGGGGATGTCGAGACCATCGTAGCGTTTGAGGTCTTCCGTATTGCAGCCTGAAACGAAAACCGAATTTTATTTCTAAAAGTAAAACCCTCTCAGTTTGACAGAAATCAATTGAAACGCATAAACCATGGCAGGTCATATTTGCCACAACAAGGCATTCCCGAATATCCACAAGAGATATCCTAAGATTTTTCCTAGAGATAGGTTCCTCTGCAGATCAAAGCCGACAAGAAAGCTGGAAAAAATTAGAAATATTTTTGCTGGAGACTGACAATTGGCAGGCAATCTATCCCGCGGCGGATTAAAAAAATTAATCGTATTGTAAATTTTTTAAATGCTTTAGAGACAATTACCATAATACAGGCCCATGACAGTTCAGTATTCTGGACATTCATTTTTATACATGAGTTACTTCTTTGTTCCGTGAAGTTTATTTCATCCTTAAGCTTCTTTAATTTAGGATCACAGATCTCGCGGTTATTTCCTCTGCGGGCTGATTTAACTGGAATTTGTCAGTCAAACCATAAAACATTTAAAACTTCCGCGTTTGAGTTTTCATCCCTTCATCTGCGCTTGCGTACGAGTCCGTAAAGAGCGTAACACAAAATGCTGGGTCAAAATCTATCGATGTGGGTTGTACAATAAAATAGCTAACGTAACATGCGCATATGAAATCAGCATGTTAACTCTCTTACAAAGGCGCCCGCTTAGTATAGTGGTTAGCGTACATAGCTGCATGCAGTGGGCTTGGGTTCACATCCCAAATAGGGCTTGGCCGTTTCCGTGTCGTCCCCCTAATAGGAAGCAAACATAGCTCACCTATATGGTTTTTTATAATAAAGTAGCTTGCAAAACATTGCGGTGAATAACAAAAGGCGAATGTTTCACGACAAGTGTCTCCGCATTAGGAAAAAAATGGTTCTCTGACTGATTTCTGCTTGCAGAAGTACTATGTTGAGTCTAAATATCGGCTGATTGGTAGGTACCATACTTAAAACAATTTATAATTTCAAAATTTACACCTCATTTTTATAAAACTCCTTTTTTATCGAAAAATATTACTCTTGATAATTAATCTGTATGCCTTACGGAATTTAGTTTTATATTACTCTATTTAATCTTCGGTAAAGCCGAGCTCGAAGAGTATGTGTCACCGAACGTTACGTGGGTGGGCACGGAGACTGGAAGTTTATCACAGTTAAAGGGGTTTTATTCGACTTTTATTATTTTGGCATCCTACTTTTAATTAAAATAGTATTACAGAATTTTATAAAGGCTGATTATTAGCACAATTATACAGATAATGATCTGTTTGATTCTTTGAGAATCTGATGCAGAAGGAGACAAACGCATTCTAATTATGACATCAAGGGAACGTATGATGTCGATATCTAGAGAACTGATGAGATAGCAAATGGCGATACGTAAATCTGAAAACTCCTAATGTTTGAGATTTTGGAGTAACAAAGTGGCATGCGAAAGAATTTTTCAGATCCAGTTTCCAAAAGTATCTAAAGGATGTAAGAGAGTTTGGTTTATGCTGTAATTAAAACTGAACTTACTGTGCTATAAAAGAAATCATTGATATAAAAAGTAATTAAGCAAAATAATTAAATATTCAAATGATCGAAATGCTGAAAAGGATATGTCTTGTTTAGGTATAAAAGTAATCAATAAAATTTTAGGTAGCATAAAGTGTACAATTAAATTTCGGTTGTTAAATAAAAATGTTAAATGATATAAAAAAATTCTCAAAAATATAAATATAAGTATTAAATTAAATTAACCTTGGTATGAGTAAAATAAATGTTTGTCAACTGTCTTTCGTTTCGTGCAATACAAAAATAAAGGTAATTTTTCAGATACAGAAAATATTACGCTGAAATGAAAATACAATGGTATATTAAAACTTAATTATAATATTAAAAGGGATTCTTCAGCTTTTAAAAAAATGTAAACCCCAAAATATTGAGACATTAATGAGAATCTTACGTTTTAAAATGAGTTTTCGATGACTTCGAACTCAATCATGCCATTGTTGTGCTTGTTAATAAATCGAAAGAATTTCGCTCCTCAGCACCTCCTTTCTAGGTCATGCACCTGTAGCAAACGGAAGCACCACTACCTGTAGTCTTGAAATGTTAAACTTATCAAAAACAATGGAGGATTCAAAGATGGTGGGCTTCCTCCTTGACCTTTTCGCAAGGGGAAAGCAAATTCAAACAGGACCACTTGAAAAGAAGAGTCTGGACTTTCTGAATAAATGGTGAATTTTCGGTCAGCAGAAACAAAGCCATCGTGTCACGATCAAGCGTCTAATCTTAAAACATTTTCAGAAGCCGTTCAACGAAATTGATTTTTGATTTGGTTATTTCTTGCGTATATTTCAACGAGAAACTGAAAGCAAGGCTTTTTTGGCGATATCGGGATGAGACAGCTACTAAAAGTTTCACGTTTCTTATATTCCCTGAACAAAATTGAGTTTTACGTAATAGGTGATCATTTGTTCCAGTCGACAAAAATTTCCAGTGAGAACGTAAGGTAAGCAAAATTTTCTCAATAAATTGAACACTGACTCGATTTCTAATTTTCATCCATTTGGCCATAATTTTAGCGTAAAAGTCCACTACCTACACAAAAACTGGATTAGTTTTCCTTCAAAACCTTGAGGACTTAGGCCAAGAGAATGTAGATAGATTCCATTAGGACACACGAATCACGGTAGAGTTATCACAACAGGGAAACTGAGATAACTGCACAATAAAAGATTATTGTTCGAATCTTCAGGCGCATTGTCCTGAAAAATCCAACTTTAAGCAATGAAAAATAGGAAATTATGCGACTAAGTTTCATATGTTTTTCAAGATGACCAGTTTAGTCAACATAAATTTACGAGACGTAAATTTACAACGCAAATTTACAACATAAATTTACCCTAAATTTACGAGATGAATTAGCTGTAATAATCCTTATAAAAACATAAGATCAGCACGAGCATAGAGAAAAGCAAGTGTTTGGCAGGACACAGATCTAGCCAACACCGACTTCTACCCGTCACGCTATCACTGACCACGTCTTCCGTACTCACAATAACCATTACAAATGTATTGTATGGGCAATTCTTGCGAATAATTGCTTTTTCTGTTCGGCGCCTCTTTCGTACTAAAACTGCAGTCGCAACATTACTTACTGTTCATGCATACAGGAAGATCTCCTGTCCACTCTCCAGAACGACACACTATCTCTCCACTTCCTACCATAGTCCTATTACCGCGACAGGCGTATGTAACGGTCGATCCATTTTTTCTTCTCGAATATGTTGTGCTGTTGAGGAGGGGGTATCCATTATATAGAATCGGAGGATCGGCACAGCTGTCTGAAATATAAAGTAAACAGAAATGTGGTTCCGTTTTTAAGAACACGTGTGGACAATAAACGGGAATTGCACCATTTGAAACACATTGAAAAATATTTTATAGGGTTTCCATAAATTATTGTCGGGATTTTCTTACGTCACAACTTTTGATTTAAGAACAGGACGAAAAATACTATTACATATTCGTAAAGTACACCCCAAAAAGTTTTTTTAATAACACAAACAAAGTTATGAATATACAAATTAATGAATTATAAGCACAAAGTTAGATAATTTCCACATGGCAGCCTTTCATGGCATGTAACACTTAGAACTCAATAGAACTCAAGTTTCGGCCAAGTGTTCTCCAGCATTTGCGGTATAACAATTTGTATCAGCGCAGCAATTCTGCGCTTGAGTTCTTGCAGTGAGGGCACAGGGGTTTGTAGATAATGTCCTTGACATATCCACACAAGAAAAACTCCAGCGGTATGATATTTGGTGATCTCGGAGGCCATGAAATTAGTCCATCTGTTGGTAAAGATCATGTCTAGGAACTCACGTACGATTATTCCCTAATGTGATGGTGCACCATCTTCCTGGAATATCACATGGGGCTGACGACAACTGCATAGAACTGTAGCATTTCCAGGTAACTCACGCAGTTTACTGATTTCTCGATAAAGAGAAATGGCTTTATAACTTCGATAATCCCGTTACTCCTGAAACGACTTTATGTAGTATTGAAGGATTTTGTTTCGAAGATACACAAAACGCACATTGTTTTCTCTTGTGCACTCGACATTTTGAGTTCTCACGTCCCAGCCTTCCACAAGCGACGCCGCTAGAGTTGTCGCATAAATTGGCAGAGAACACTTTGACGAGAAACTGAGTTTCGTCTCGATGGGTTTCCTGCCGTGAAAGGCTGCCATGTGGAAATTACTTAACTTTGTTTGTGTTATTAAAAAAACTTTTTGAGTTATACTTTATGGATATGTAATACTATTTTTCGTCGTGTTCTTTAATCAAAAGTTATGAGTTAAGCAATCCCCCTAAAGATTTATGGACATACTGTATTTTAAACGCATTAAAATGTTTTTCAGGCGTCATTCCTTTAACCTCTTTTCTACTTTGGTGATGATAAAAAAAACCAATTAGCTACTTACATTGCTGCAAAACCGAAAATGATGGGTGAGAATTCGTGAAAGTATCAACATGAAACACATATGAGAACTCCCCTGCTTTTCAGAAAAACTTATGTTTTTATTGCAAGAAAACAAGAAAGTTAATTTATTCTTAAATCTCATATACGATTGATAAGCTTCAGTATTTAAGGAATAATGAAAAAATACTCCAACTTTTTCTCTGCAATTCTAACTTTTTCATTCTCCGTGTGATCATAAAAGTTTTTTTAGAGCAAACTGCAATTTGGCAAATTCTACTATCATAATCAGAGGAAAATGAAATAGCAATCATAAGGTAACAGATTACTAGCGTGTTGGAAATATCAAGAAAGAAACTGATAGGGAATGTTTTTTTTTGTTAAATGAAATGTAAATACGATGTTTGCGGCTTAAAATTGTCCTAAGAAGTGGTTCTAGGCAGTTTTATATTTCTCACCTTTGATTTAGGAGTTCTGGTACGTTTAAATTTGAACTATCGCAAAATACATCTTTTTAAAGTCACACAAAGTTTCACCATTTTCATTTCTAGCACAGGTTTATAGTGTATTGTAACACATGAAAGCTTCAGCTAAAGTTAGTGTGACTACTAACACTCGCTCAGTTTGATATTTTCCCTGAATATTTTATAAGAACTATATTTTCAAAGAACTAACAATTTGCTAGTTATTCTGTCAAATATTTTAAGCTCACGGGACATAAATATCAAAGAATTTAAAAACAAAGGTTTCGTTTTTCCTTCGTTTTGACTGAAGAATTGCTTGGAAACGCTGAGATCTACGTAGGAACAAGTTACCGGAAATTTCATATCAAGAAACTGGCTTTCCCACGAAACAATAATTTACACTTTACATTTTATTGTTTTGGAAGAATTTTACATCAAATAAGGAAAAAAAGTGTAAAAAATATCGTCCAGACTAAAGCTATTTAATTTCATTTTTTAATATTTTTTCAAAACACTAAAATATTGATACTATTTTTGTATAGTCATAAATTTTATCATATTTCCATCAAATTAATCGTTGCTAATACTTTTGCCGATTGAATTATGGTGCATAAGCAACCAAATAATTAATGTTTTCATTACCATTCCGTCCTAAAAGGAACCCCTTTCTTAAATAAGCATCAGCCACGTAAAATGACAACAAATTTAAGTAACTCTATCATCACAGCAAAAGACAAAAAAAAAATCCATTTTCGAAAAAAAAGGGGTAAAATGTCAAAATATTCCTGAAAAAGTAGAACAGTCGAAAATTTTTTATGTTTTTCCTATTTTTTCCTTGCGGATTTTTGCATTTAAGAAAGTTCGAAAAATTTGCAGAATCAGTATAAATTTCTTGCTACAAGTCCTACTCAAATGCTTTAATTATATTTTATCCTCATTTGTATACCTCTTTGTTCAGATTTTTGAGCTGCGCGATTAGATTTTTTTTCAAACTATTGAAATGGCAGTTAAACTTAGCAATCAAAAACATGCGCAATTAATTAAAAGCCTTTCTTGATGCCTCAACTAGTCTTAAGACGTAAATAGAATAAAAAACCTTAATCTTTTACTATAATGGACAGAAAGAAAAGGGCTGGGCTCGAATTTTCACAGCAATAACCGCTTTCATCGTCAGGGGCCGGTAAAGACAATGTCTACAAAGTAAGCCACCGCTCCCATATTCTCTGTGTGTAAGCGTTCTCTGGAACTGCTCCTGATGAAGAAAGGAACATTCTTCTTCATCAGAAATTTGAATACTTTCTGTCGATTATACTGAAATATTATTTTTAAATTTCTTTTTAATATTTTTAAAATTTTTTCCACTAGCTGCAAGGGATGTATATATGCAGCCTTTAATAACTGTGTGGGGCCTGAGGTAGCCTTATATTAGCGACCTAGATTTCGGTTTTGAGTATGCGCGCCGATAAATACCTCCGTGTCTAGGCCGGGAATGGGCACGTTAAATCCGTAGACCGTAAAGTCCCTCTATGAAGTCAGAGAGGGTGTGTGAGAGGGTAACCCCCCCCCCCCCCAGATGTCGACCCTGGGGTGCTCGGTCTAAATTGTCAGTCTTGTGGTGCTGTAAAAAAAACGGGCTGTAAAAAAAACGGTGCTGTATAAAAAAAATCTGGAACTTCTAGCTTGGGGGCATTCGTAACAAGAAATAACAATAACTATTTATCTCAAAGAGAATAATTAAATTGCGTTATACATAAATGTAACGGCAGTGAAATTCTGCTTGAAAACTCACTTTGAATGTCGAATAAATCACTGATTTGAGAACTGTGACTTCTCAGGGTCTTGTTCAGCTCCGCAACGTCATCACATAGGGCACATCTTTCCTCCAGCTGTTTCACCCGTTCAGACTGGATGGATTGATTGTCAGTGTTTACCAACTTGTCAAGAGTTTTAAAGCTTTTGTCCAACTTGGAGACAAAACTGACATTCGCATAATCTTTCTCAATCTCCAGCAATGTGTTCTCGAAAATCCTGCAATAGGAAAAGGGAGTCAATGACGTGAAACTGATTTTCTATATTGTGTTTTCCATTAGTGAGGGAAAAATCTTGCGGTTCAAATTTAAATTTTAATTTTAGTATTCAATTTGGGGTTTCTTAATTTTCTCGAGTTTTGAATAAGGACGTTTGGGTTCCGAGTTTTCGAAGCATTCAAAGATTTTGCTTTTGTGAGAGATTAGAGCATGTATCCGAACATCCAAAACTCTATAAAATTTGTCATTGAATTTGTTGCAATTGACAAAATGATACTTGTAGAATAATCCGTTGAAGGGAAACCGAATGAACAGCCGCTGAACTCAACCTGTTGGTAAAAGAAGAAGAGGGAGACTCCGACTGAGATGAGCTGACAGTGTCCACAGCCATTTTATCTTAAGTTACCAACTAGGGGAGCCTGCCAACAGCCATAGGCTGACTCAAAAAATTGTTGTATGATATAAGCCATTGCTTACCCGTGGATGTCGTGCAAGCCACGAAGTTCAGAGATTAAAAAATTCCGTTAATCATTAAAGCGGGGTGAATGTTAAAACAAAAAAAAAATGCAGGAATAATAAGGGTATACTTTTTTCAATTTTAGGAGAGATTTCATGTTTGAAGCAACACTAAAGATGTTATTATCTGATTTGTAAAAACAAACTTTTAAATTATGATATCCCTGCAAGTAATTAAAGTGGCATCCATAGCACATGTTTTAACCTTGTCAACAGCCAGTGGATGGCCAAATGGCTAGGGTTCTAGCATTCGGTACTAGAGTCTGTGTCTTCGAATACCACTCTTGGTATGGACGTTTGTAGACGTTCGGAATCGGCTGTAAGCAGTAGGTCCCGGTCTAATTAGCCCTCGTGTCGCAAAAACTTCCTCGTAGCACTCCAAATTAAACCTAACCTTGTCAACAGTTGCTTAAGTTAATAGAACAAAACCACTATCTAAATATGCTAAAATTGGCAATTTTCTTTTTCACTGATTACAGGCTTAAAAAAGAAGTAACCAATTGCTTATATTTTTTGCTTACTAGATAGCGGCTGGTGGTCAGATAATGAGCCAGTTCCCAAACACATAATTTCTTCCATTTAATAAGCCAGCCAGCAGAAACAGAGTGACTTACAGATACAAGTAATCAACATTTCTGCGTTTCCAATATAAATCGTTCAGAAGCATTCGTGAATTGTGCATAGCGGTAATACCACCCTAATGCTCGCGGGTCTGAGTATGAACTTTAAAGCAGTTCGAAAACATTAACCCTCCATTTAATTTACTGTGGAATCGAAGATTACAGGCAGTAGATTCGTTGATTACAGTAAAAGACGTCATTTTCTCGACAAGAGGAACAACTATTGAAAAACGAAGGTTTGTTCATCACTTAAAACTTTCGAGACGCCTCTCCCGCGTCGACTAAGAAATGCATTTCCCTCCCCAGAGGAATTTATTAAAAAATTTCAAACATCCCAGGAGCCACATTAGTTAATTTGTATGCTAACATCAAGCACGCAAGGAAGTCGAATGATTTTCCGAAAGCATGCGCAGTTGTAATTTAATGCGTAGTTGTAAGCTTTGTTCTAAGTGCAAGTTGGTTCCGTTGCCACATCGCACTATCTGTTCTTCACCGGCACGAGGTGTTTAGGAAGGAAGAAGGCGAACAGAGTGCTCTGAGGATGATACGAGCGATTCGTACTATTTGAATATTACACTCGATTTAGAAATCGTTTTTAGAAATTATAACGACAATGTTTAAGAACAGCAACTGTAAACATGAAAATAACTTGACCCATTTAATAACATTGAAAACTAGTCTTCTCTGAAATGCTCGTTAAAACGAAAACGCAAGTTTTAAGAGCTAAACTTTTAAATTTTACCCATACGTTATTCTAAAACGACTGATTTACTTGAAGACATTTCAGTGCAGATATTTTTATTCCTCCAAATATTTTTTTCTCAAAGTGCAAAACCTTGTACATGACAGCTCTCCTATACGTTGCCATTCGATCGAGTTAAACTTCGTAAAATCAAAAAAGATCTGTACATTAATGAGAATTTAAAATGCATTCGTTATTCATGCCGCAGCGCTTATACTATTGATATATAAATGACCTGTTTTACCTCATTTTCATTGTCAGACCCTCAAATCTGGATGATAGGCTGTCGTTCAAATGCCTCAGCATTTCAGTTGATGACGATATGTTCTCTCTAAGGACATTCTCAGTATCAAGCTGAGAGGCTACAAAAGAATTTAACATCTCCCGCGTTTCGTTAATTTTCACCTAAAATAAAGAGGGAGAAATGAATCCGGTTAAGGGTGAGTAAAACGCCCCATTTAATATTCAACAAACTTAGGTCGGGCTCGAAATGGCCTTGTGGTAGCGCGCCGGGTTTCGGTGCTGAGGGTGCTCAAATCGAATCTCGACACGTGCCATTAAATGCCTCCGTGTGTAGCCCGGATATGGACACATTAAATTCGTAGACCGAAACTCCCTCTATGAAATCAGAGAGGGTGGGAGAGGGTCTGATCCTCCCCCAGATGTGGTCCCTGGGGGCTCTCGGTCAAATTTGAGGTGGCAACTAGTTAGGACGAACTCCGACCCTGGTCGTTATATATAAACCGGAGCGGCACACATCTGCCAAGCCTGTATGGACCTGGTCTGGAACTTCCGCCCACGGGGCATTAGAAACAACAACAACAACAAACTTTGGGTGCGTTTCTTGATTATGATTTACTGAATCGAGGATTCTGACAGAGCAATCGTGGTTTCAGCTACAGCTCATATGCCGGTAACAAACAGGACGTCCGCACTATCATTTGGGAGCTAAATTTTGAGTGTTTTTGCGAGAAATAAAACGATGATCCGATCATGTTATCCTAAAACTGCAGTTTCAGAATCTGAGGAATTCTAAAGATTAATGAGCAACACATTCGTTCATCCAAAAGCATCATAATTCGTGCAAAAATCGAATATGCAGTCGTACTATACTTGTACAAAGATATCAATGTACCCTGAAACCATGAAATTACGTTTTGGCTTTGTCATAGAACTTGTGACGGGGGCATTCTTCTGTGTACTTTTCCTGTAATGGCAGTTGTATGCAGTCCTCTTAATTAGGGTCCGTTCTATGCAAATTTTTCTTACTGTACTTTTGTTTTTATGCATTTTGCGTCACAAACCAACGCATATAAAATCAGTCCTATTCTAGTGTGTTAAAGTTCTTTATAGAGACAAAGTGCAGGGGAATTAGCAGAGAAAATGCTTTGGACAATACTACAATGATTTCATACTTGGCACCTGGGCTATACAACTGATGAAGTCCTTTATATTGTACATTTGTAATGATATACAGGGTTTCCGTACCTCTCGGGGCTTCCTTACCTCATAATTTTTGGTTGAAAAACAGTATAACATATACGTGAAGTACAACTGAAAAAGTTTTTTTAACTTTTGTGGCGCTTAACACATCGAAACAGAACTCAAGTTCCCGCCAAGTGTTCTCCAGCATTTGCAGTGTAACCTTTCGCCAATACACAACATTGCTAGATGTTTTACTACACACCTTTATAAAACAAGTGTGCATCTACCAATGCTTGAAAACTTAAAATTAAATTACTTCATTTGCGATCTCTCTTTAGCGATGATTGCTCCTAAAGTCAAACTATCATTTTTGAACATCTGGCCTGCAAAGAAAGCAGCTTGTGTGAATTACCTCACTAAGAAAACATCGAACTTTTCATTTGAGAACACATACCTGCAAAATGCCTGTCTTCGATTCCATCACATTCTCCACATCCTGTTCCGCCAAGAGCATCCTCTCCAAAGCTTCGGAAGATTTTTCTTGCGCATCCTGAACTTCAATCAAGAGATGCGTGTCCATCTTTAAGAATCTATCTTCTGCATCCTGTAGCTTTGCAGAAAGATCCTCGCATCGCATTTCCACTTCTGAAATCTTTTTTAAAATCTCATTTTTGTCTTCCACAAATCCTTTTTGGGAGTGTTGAACTGCCAAAGAAAGTTCGAATGACGACATCCTGTCTTCCATCTGCGTTATTTTTTCTTTAAGGAAGATGACAGTACTTTCAATACTTAGGTCGTTCGCTTGATTTGATGTTGAGTCGATCTGTCGAAACAAATGTCAATGTTCAGACAGTAATTATAGAAAGTATCAGATTTAATTTATAAATGTAACCGAAAATAACATCATGCATAAAAACTGGGAAGCTCGTGATCTTAAGCCTGATGTGTACTAAGCCTATTGGATTCGCTCACCCCAATGTTAACCTATGCAGAAAATATGTCAAAGGATTGCCGACTTAGATTGAAAGATTATTTTTAAATAATTATAAGATAAAAAGAACTTTTTATATACCACGTTTTTAAATTTTCTGTTGAATCATATAAACGTGACAATTCTATGTATTAATAAATACTTTTTTTAATTTTTTTCTGATGAATTATCCCATCAACTTGAAAGAATATGATCAAATGCTGGGTGGAAATAATGGGTATTCTGCCGTTTAAAGTCTTATAAGATTAAAGTTAAAGTATTAGCAGGGTTTTATTACTGATTACTGATTACCCATTACTAATTACCCATGTTCGTTTTAACCCCAGCATGTAAACACTGTAGAAAAGATAGACACAACTTAAATGTTTTATAAATGATGAGGACCAATATTTAAAAATTAACAACAAATATTTATTACACACATAAACAATTAAATTACAGTATTAAAATGATTCTTCTTCTCATAACTACATGAATAATAAATAATGTGCTAAAATGATTAATATTCTTTCAAATAACAAGTTGGGTCCTCACCGGATTAACATGTAAAGGTATGTATCATTTAAGGGATATTTAATTTAATTTTAAATAGGAAAAAATTGTACTGCCAAACAACAGAAGTGCAAAGACTGACTTACCCCAAAATTCGGCTAGCTAAGGGAAAACTGCATCATTGGGATAAAGTGGCAGGGTGGACTCGAGAGTCCACCACAGGGCAAGCCCGTAGGCTATTCGCCCTCTGCACACCTCTCGCTGCCAATCTCTCTCCGCTCTTCTTTATCTCTCCGAACTCTCTCTCTATCCCTGTACCATTTCTACACCTTAATATTCATCTCAACTTTTTACATATATGTTTCCACCTTCCAATCACAATATTTTCTTTTCCATATAAACTCCACCTACGTTTTAAAACCCTTTAATAGTGGCTATAATACTTCTCTTTTATTAAATTCACACTTCTCATTGGACCTATACTTATCTTTCACATTTTTCCCCTTTTCCTTTCAACATTTTTCTTATATTTTATTTTCTAACACCTGGTCATTTTTATAACATTTTTCCTTACCATGATCCGACAATACTGCTACCGTTGCGTAAATTCCTTTCAATATAATCCTTATTCTAAGGGGCTTTCCGACTGACCCTCGTCTGTTACGCAACTCTTTCACCGAAGTGCTTCTTTATGGGAGCGGTCTTTTAACTTACCGCGATTCTAACTTTCTACTGGGCCTTTCTTATGGGGCTAATTCATCGGTTACTAAGTCAAAGGACACCGCGCTATTCTCCAACGTTTTCCCCTCTTTACCATAAATATATTTTTATTGCGTACGTTTCCCTTTTCTACCAATATTTTAAACTTATGTAAAATTCCTTTTCTTATGTTGACCACTATAACCGGCTAACTCCTGAATCTACCCTTCCTCTGCGTATCCAATTTTATAGCTGACCCTTTTCTTATTTCCTTTCACTACGTTTTACAATGCATAAAGAATCTTAAACATGACTTGCAGCTGTTGATTCTCCTAGAAACCCTTTTGCTGGCTTAAAGTGCCAGCAATACTCACAAAAGTCTCAGAAAAAGAAAAAAAATTTAAAAAAAAAGAAAAAAAGTTGTAAGTCCCGATTTGAGACTTAATACCTAATTGGTTGAGAGACCTACTACTAAATGGTGGAGGACCCAAGTTTGAATGATAAACATACATATATAGCACAGAAATACCAGGTTATATATATACAACACAAAAAAAAATTATCAAATTCTAATCAATGTAAAAGTAGACTCGTTAGAATAATCTTAGTAAAATTTAACACTTTCAACCAAGATAAATGGCTTTTTTTTTTTCAAAAATTAATCCTGATAGTAACACTTGCTTAAAGTGTACAAAAAAAATAGATATTAATATAGGGGGAAATTATCCAATCATAATATAATATAAAGCATAAATAAAAATGAATAAATTAAAAAGAGTACAATAAAGGTATAAATAATGCCCAAACACAAAATTTTTAGTTGCTGAAAAAAAAATTTATATAACCAATGTTAAAATAAACTTACTAGAAGCAACTCATAGCATATATGCATACTGGTAACCAACCTAAATAACATTTTTTTTCTAAAAGTAATTAATGCTAATTCTTGAGCTGAAGGTATGCAAAAGAAATGGGTATAAAAATTATAGCATCATAATAATATATAACGTGCAAATAAAAATAACTGTTTTAAAATAGAGAAATGAATTTAAAATAATTAATGTCCTGAGTATATATTTAACGGGATAAACAACATCAGGTAATCATTTTTGGGAAACTTGTATAAAACGTCGGTTCGACTGGAAGGAAAAATGTTCTATGAAATATATATAGTTCTTGAAATGACAGCACTCACAACTGAAAATTCTGAAGTTATATAGATGAACAGTGTCGACTGATTAAGAGCTAGGTTCTGGTGAACACACAGTTTCTGGGACGGGAAAATTGGCCGTGGATGACTTTGAATTACTCTAGCAACGTCCACAGTGCAATCGCAAGACCTAAAGAGTTGGATAACACTCATAAAGGAAAGTCTAATGCACAAGAGAATGTACACAGAACCATAGGGGCAAGTAAAATCAACTGGAGTTCGACGACATGGTGGTTCTTGAAACGACCGCTATTGCGACTGGCTCACAGGTAAGTTCATTTCGTGCACTGAAAAAAAACACGATTGTAAACCCCGCTTACGCCGACCTCGGAAGGGGCAAATTTAGAGTGGAGCATTGATTTATCAGTGAAGACCAAGCCCTTGAAGAAAATCTGCAAACGCACAGCCGATGAAAACGAGCACCGCTGAAGTTAGTTGATCACTATGAAGTTGGAAAAAAAATATGCACATCGGTGTAAGTAACTGATTATAAGGACCACCGCAGAGCAATTTTAAAGTTTATCGTTGAGAGAATGCCTTCGAAGGCTACTGGGAGCACTAAAGTCTACACATATAACAGTCAAATTTTTCTTCGTAAGGATGGACGTAGAAGATCGGCTTCTGGATGAACAGTGGGAAGAGCAGCAGGGTGATTAACTATCTTTCAGTAAAGATGTAGCTCTTGCTTCTAAACGAAGTTGAGCGTTCTGATGCTGCGATACTAATGCTGCGATGAGTATTAATGCTGCGATAGTATAATTCTTCCACTACTAACTTATAAAAGTGTTAAAGTGATTAGTACCTCGTTTAATTATTTTGAAAAGGGATTTTTCCCAATACTTCAAATCAGTCATGCAATATTCAAATATAGTGGCCAAATAAAGGGAAAGTCCATCTTACAATTCATGTTGAATTGACAGTACAAGAAAAAAATTAATCATATAAAAGTGTAAAATTAAAATAACTGTATATTTAATAATTGTAAGTCATTAAATTAAGACATGATTCTCTTATAATGTAAAATATAAAAAAAATTTTCACTTATATTCATAAAGAATCAGGGAAAAAAATGATTAATTATCTAAATGAATATCTATTATGGCATACCTTTGTATAAACAACCACATATCTAATGATATTGTAACACATCCTCATAATTATTATTATTAATAATACTACTATTATTATACACATTTCTGTAGAATGCCTGTTTATACCTTCATGTACTGTGTTAGAAAAAAAAGGAAAATATTTATAATAAAGAAAAGTGAATGCAAAATCTATATATACGAACAACAATAGACGGGTGCGAAGTCCGCCAAAACAAGATATATTAGAAGTTACATCCAAAATTTTTAAATTTATTTAGTTTTTGATTTTTATTTTGAGATATTTTAGAGTTAAACAACAGTGCAAACTAAATTTTTGAAACATGAGATGAGTAATAAAAGCAAAAGGAAGGAGAGAAAAAAAATTGTATATTTTCGATTTCTAACAAAAAAAATAAAAGAAAACCCTAGTATAATGATAGGGAAAATGATGACGAGAGAGAAAAAAAAATTATGTGTTATAACTCTCTTATTGACATGACAATTGACATTCGATTAAAGTTAAGGCTAAGAAACGACATATAATTGTCTAATTTAAAATGCATTAAGTATTTACAAAAAAAGAAATTAATTAATAACAAATTGAAATTAAACAATAATAATAAACATATATAAATAATAAATAGCAAAAGAAAGAAACGTATGTAAGAACAAGAAAAAAAATTGAAAAAATAAAAGATAACGCTAAGAGGTGCGTTTGCATCTCCATTCATAAGAACGAATTTCAGAATAAAGCGAATCTCGCGTGGGGAATTTCGAAAAAATTCCATTCTTCACTTCTCCGTTGTTTGTACGCAGCGATCAGTGTCGCCTTCTCATTTTACGAACCAGAGAATTTAATTGTAAGTGAAGCGATTGTGAATTTCATCTGTTCTCCTCTTATAGGAAACAATTTTCAGAAAATCAAAATTCATTCATTATTCCCCATTCCTATTCATTATTATGTCAAATTCACTCATTAATAACAGACATAGAAAATGAGTTTAAACAAAAAACAGAAAACGCAATAAAAATAAATACATAAATAATAAAAAAAATTAAATAAAAAGCAAAAGAAATACGTTTCGCTTCTACTTTCTTTAAACTGTACTCAGCACGGCCTGAAGATATTGTTTGACTCCCCCCATCGAGGAACAACAAGCAAACAGTACACAACTATAGGCAATTGGAAAACCCGATTTCGCTCTATCACTATAGCTCTAATTCATAGCTACTGTAAAAAGAATTTCCCTCTTCTCTCCCGGCCAAACGGAACGCAGGAGAAACTTGAAAAGGAAGAAAAACCGCAACTGCACCCCCTCTCTTCGAAGGGCAATATTCTATTCTTCGCCCCCTCTTATGAGAGCACAAATCTTTAGAAAGTGACCAATTTTTGTCCACTAAACAGTTAAAATCGTTCATTATTTATCACTTTTCCCTTAATTGGGATGAAATTATTGCGCCAACGGGTGTCGCTATAATACACTAAATACATTAAAACAATAAAGGAAATTCAAACGTCTAAAAAAAAATACCTTTCTTAACCATTTTTTTTTGTACCATAAGCATGCACAAAATAAATTTCAATCACAGAAAATAAATATCAACATACTCTAATTACATCCTAACTACGAACACATAAATCCGAAAATCTTAATAGAAATTTTATAGCAAACACATAGAAAGAAAAAAAATTATATACATGCATAGACCGTAATGAAATTTCTAAATCGGAAACCTATTAATGTTATATATATCAAAACACAAATATAATAGATTAAAACATGATTTTCTATCAAAAACACAAATTCTCTTAACCATAAATATACTAATTATACCATTGCTCTTAAAAGTACGGCATAATAGAAAAATAAAAATTTTAAGATACACAAAAATAAAATTCCGGACTAAAGTCACACACATGTCAAATTGAAATAAAATTGCTAAATGCTACTAATTTTACCAATAAATTACCTAAAGAATCAGGCATTAGACTCTAAGAGTCAGGCATGTTAATAAAAAAATTGATATACATATATTCTACTGACAGAAATGTGCATATAATAATAAAATGTTTTTCCCCGATATATATATATATATATATAGATATATCTATATAATATATAAATTTGAAAGAAATATTAAAACACATAAATTTTATAATAATAACGATATGCCAATACAGGTATTCACAATTTTAAACACATTAAGAAAATAATTTAAATTCTTGTATTTAATCAAGAATTAAAACAATTATAATAATAAAAAAAATTGTATCATCATAGTATAGAACATGTCAAAAAAAAGTCCTAATTTAAACTAATGAAAAAAAAAGAGATAAATATTTACTGTGACTATATTTTTTTTTCTACAGATATTCACTATAAAAAATTAATATCCTTATAGGAAAAAATTTTCTTTTTAATACCCAAGTGATTTCAGAAATCAAATGGAATGGTCACGGCAACCATCTGCTGGGTGGAAAAAAATGCCGATTAAAGGGTTTTATCATATTAAAGTTAAAGTATTAGCAGTGTTTCATTACTGATTACTGATTACCCATTACTAATTACCCAGGATCGTTTTAACCCCAGCATGTAAACACTGTAGAAAAGATAGACACAACTTAAATGTTTTTTAAATGATGAGGACCAATATTTAAAATTAACGACAAATATTTATTACACACATAAACAATTAAATTACAGTATTAAAATGATTCTTCTTCTCATAACTACATGAATAATAAATAATGTGCTAAAATGATTAATATTCTTTCAAATAACAAGTTGGGTCCTCACCGGATTAACATGTAAAGGTATGTATCATTTAAGGGATATTTAATTTAATTTTAAATAGGAAAAAATTGTACTGCCAAACAACAGAAGTGCAAAGACTGACTTACCCCAAAATTCGGCTAGCTAAGGGAAAACTGCATCATTGGGATAAAGTGGCAGGGTGGACTCGAGAGTCCACCACAGGGCAAGCCCGTAGGCTATTCGCCCTCTGCACAGCTCTCGCTGCTCTCGCTGCTGATCTCTCTCCGCTCTTCTTTATCTCTCTGAACTCTCTCTCTATCTCTGTACCATTTCTACCCCTTAATATTCATCTCAACGTTTTGCATATATGTTCCCACCTTCCAATCAGAATATTTTCTTTTCCATATAAACTCCACCTACGTTTTAAAACCATTTAATAGTGGCTATAATATTTCTCTTTTATTACATTCACACTTCTCATTGGACCTATACTTATCTTTCACATTTTTCCCCTTTTCCTTTCTACATTTTTCTTATATTTTATTTTCTAACACCAGGTCATTTTTATAACATTTTTCCTTACCATGATCCGACAATACTGCTACCGTTGCGCAAATTCCTTTCAATATAATCCTTATTCTAAGGGGCTTTCCGACTGACCCTCCTCTGTTACGCAACTCTTTCACCGAAGTGCTTCTATATGGGAGCGGTCTTTTAACTTACCGCGATTCTAACTTTCCACTGGGCCTTTCTTATGGGGCTAATTCATCGGTTACTAAGTCAAAGGACACCGCGCTATTCTCCAACGTTTTCCCCTCTTTACCATAAATATATTTTTATTGCGTACGTTTCCCTTTTCTACCAATATTTTAAACTTATGTAAAATGCCTTTCCTTATGTTGACCACTATAACCGGCTAACTCCTGAATCTACCCTTCCTCTGCGTATCCAATTTTATAGCTGACCCTTTTCTTATTTCCTTTCCCTACGTTTTACAATGCATAAAGAATCTTAAACATGATTTGCAGCTGTTGATTCTCCTAGAAACCCTTTTGCTGGCTTAAAGAGCCAGAACAAATGCGTAATTCCGTTTAACTTTTGGTTCCCGTCCCGGTCGGTAGATGGCCGCACCATTATACAAAACAAAATTAACTGAAAATGAATTCAAATCCGCGTAAAGATGGCTAAAAGTATTAAAAGAATGCATTGTCATCGTGTTCTGAGCTATTCTAAAATTTCAAATGTCTAGCTAGTCGGGAAGTTAGTTAAAAATCGATTGCAAGATTTGTACTGGACAAACACACAAACAAGAAAGCGAGTTAATAAAAACGTGGTAAAAATGTACTCCGTAATAGAGAAAGAAATTTTACAACTTGGGGAATTTTTTTTTTTGTAAATACAAATAATATTTTAAAATTAAAATTAT
>OU015490.1:170104474-170169474 GCA_907164885.2 Dolomedes plantarius
CACATGCTGCCATTACAACCACATAGAGCATATGGAGGAGCGAGAAATAGTGGCAACTTTGGAAGCGTTTTTGCAAAATCATAACCAGTTGGTCCAGTTGTTCAAGACTGTTTCCAACAGATTGCAAAACGATAGCTACGTGATTATCATTAAAGCAGACAAAGTACCATATGGAGAGCACGCAGGCAGATACAATGTACCAACTTTTAATGAAGTTGCAGTTGTTATGGCTGGCGACCCATCTGAACTTTGAGATATACGGATACAACGCAGAGACAACACGGTGCAAATGATTCAAGACAATCATCGTTCTTACGATGCTTTGCAATATCCATTGATATTTTGGGAAGGAGAAGATGGATATCATTTAAACATTAAACAAAGCAATCCAGTGACAGGTACAACATATACATTATTTTTTTTTCGTAAAATTAATTTCTTTTTGTCATATTTATATTTTTATTTTGCAGGTGCAGAACTTAACTAGAAAGTTAGCGCGATGAACTTCTACGCATATCGGCTGATGATTCGTGCCAATGAAGATAACAACATTCTCCGATGCCGCCAGCTATTTCATCAATACATTGTTGATATGTATGTGAAAATTGAAAGTGAGTGATTACGGTACATCAAATTTAATTAAGCGAAGCTTCGTTCTGAGGAGTACATTCATTTGCGTGATGCTATTGTCGGTAACGTAGATGAAACAACTAATATCAACAACATCGGTACCGCATATATTCTTCCATCATCATATATTGGTAGTCCGCGTCATATGCAAGAATATATTCAAGACGCCATGACTTTCGTGCGTCCATACGGCCGACCAGATCTGTTCATCACATTTACGTGCAATCCAAACTGGGATGAAATTAAAATTTTGTTATTGCCATATCAAACAGCTATGCATCGGCATGATATCACTGCACGTGTGTTTAAACAAAAATTAAAATCGTTGATGAACTTGATTACGTATCACTCTGTATTCGGCGAAACACGTTGCTGGCTGTATACTGTTGAATGGCAAAAACGAGGTTTGCCACATGCGCATATTTTAATTTTGTTGGTCGATAAAGTGCGGCCAGATGAAATTGATAAAATTATTTCAGCGGAAATTCCGGATCGGAATATTGATCAAGAGTTGTGCGACATTGTTACCACTAACATGATTAACATGATCCATGGTCCATGCGGTACTCTGAACATGACTGCGCCATGTATGGACAATGGAAAATGTACGAAACGTTTTCCAAAAGCATGTATAAACGATACTATCACCAATATCGATGGTTATCCATCATATCGTCGTAGAGACATAGACAATGGTTGCCAATCATATCAATTGCGCATGTCAAACGGTGCAATAGTTGATATTGATAATCGCTATACAATTGCGATGTGGTGGTTCCGTATTCTCTATTGCTGTGCAAAACATACAAAGGACACATAAACCTTGAGTTATGCATTTCGGTGAAGTCCATCAAATACATTTGCAAATACACTGCTGGCCACTGTAAATGCAACACCCTGAAGGAAACATGCAAATAACATGAAATTTACAACATGCATTAGCGGAGGTGAGATATGCAAATGATT
Source organism: Dolomedes plantarius (assembly GCA_907164885.2). Taxonomy (NCBI): domain Eukaryota; kingdom Metazoa; phylum Arthropoda; class Arachnida; order Araneae; family Dolomedidae; genus Dolomedes; species Dolomedes plantarius. Next base: position 170,106,071 of record OU015490.1, read on the forward strand.
AAAATTTCAGCGCAGACGCACATCACGCGCGCCTGTGGCGTCACTTCAAAGCGCTATTTAAGGCTTGGAGATTTCGACGATTTCAAGTTCGGCAATTGTGTTTTTCTTGTGGTTTTTTCAAAAAAACCTTCAATTATGCCTCGTCGAAAACAGCGATCATCTTTTGATTAAGTATCCGAGTTCGACAGAGGACGGATTGTGGCCTACCGAGATTGTGGATTATCTTTCAGGGAATTCGGTAGTCGTGTTGGACGAATCCAAACAACTGTAATGCGGATATGTGATCGTTGGATGCAGGAGGGTACGACGGACCGGCTTGTTCGATCGCTTCCACCTCAGCGCACCACTTCACGTGATGACAGGCATATTGTGCGCATGGCAGTGACGGATCGCTCAGTCACATCACGAACCATAGCACAGCACATGCAGTCTGTAACGCATCATCCAGTGTCTGCGCTTACCATTCGACGCCGTTTACAGCAGAGTGGTCTGTCCGCAAGACGTCCATTGCTTTGTCTACCCTTGACGCAGAACCACAGACGTCTCCGCCGCCAATGGTGCGATGACAGAAGGATGTGGACGGCAGAATGGAATGAAATTGTCTTTACTGACGTGTCACGCTTCTGTCTGCAACACCACGATGGTCGCATTCGAGTCTGGAGACACCGTGAAGAGAGGATGCTGAACAGCTGCGTTATGCACCGCCACACTGGTCCTGCACCGGGTATTATGGTATGGGGCGGTATTGGATATCACTTTCGCACATCTCTAGTACCCATTGCCGGTACTTTAAACAGCTAGCGCTACATCTCCGAGGTGTTGGAGCCAGTTGTCCTTCCTTACCCTCAGGGTTTGCCCACAGCCATATTTCAACAGGATAATGCGCGACCACACTTTCACTCGTTGTCCAACGGTTCTTCGTCAATCGCCAGATTGAATTGCTTCCCTGACCGCCTCGCTCTCCGGATCTTTCGCCGATAGAAAACATGTGGTCCATGGTTGCTCTACGATTGACCCACATTCCATCCCCAGCTGCCACAGCAGATCAACTTTGGCAACGTGTGGAAGCTGCTTGGTCTGCTGTACCCCAAGAACTCATCCAAATTCTCTTCGAACCACGAAAGCGAGGCGTCCCAGTTCAAGGATGCGTCGACATATTCATGGCATATACTTTAGGCCGATTATATACAGTCCATCCAAACCAACGCGAATGTTTTTTTTTTTGCGTTTATTGTTGGTTAACGTTCCTGGACCGAAATCCTTTCAATATTTGCGAACAGTCAATGGTATTTCGTACGACAAGTACTTCTATGCGTGTCGCGAATTGCATTTACTGGAAGATGATAACCATTGGGATCTCACAATTGCAGATTCAGTACTGTGTTCCTCTCCTCATCAAATTCGTCAATTATTCGCTATATTTTTGACGACATGTTTTCCGTCTGAAGCTTCTGCTCTCTGGGATAAATATAAAGATTCGATGAGTGAGGATATTCTACATCGCATCCGTATTGCTGATCAAGATCCCAACATCGATTTTTCGCCGGAAATATATAACGAGGCGTTAATAAAGATTGGGGATGTTTGTATTTTCATTTCGAATATGCCCCTCATTCATTTCGGCATGTCATCGCCTAACCGCCCAGTAGCAGAAATCATTAACAGTGATGTTCAGCGTGAACAACAGTTCGATACAACCTCTTTGGCTACTTTTGTTGCTAATAATGAGCAACTGCTCACTGCTGAGCAAAATAATATATATGAACAAATTAATTTGTCAATTGCAGCACAGCAAGGTGGATTCTTTTTCTTGGACGCATCAGGTGGCACTGGCAAAAAATTCCTCATCTCATTGATACTTGCGCACATTCGATCACAAAATCATATTGCGTTGGCAGTTGCTTCATCAGGCATTGCAGCGACTTTGCTTGATGGTGGGCGGACTGCGCATTCTGCACTCAAGTTGCCATTGAACATTCCCACAAATCCAGACGCAATGTGTAACATAAAGAACATAAAGAAACATTTTGGCATGGCTGAAGTTTTGAGAAAATGCAAAATTATTATTTGGGATCAATGCACTATGGCCCACAAGCATTCACTTGAAGCTCTCGATAGAACGCTGAAAGATCTCAATAATAATACCAGACTTTTTGGTGGTGCTCTACTGCGGCTGTCCGGTGATTTCAGACAGACATTGCTGGTTATTCCACGTGCTACATATGCGGACGAAATTAACGAATGTTTGAAAGAATCATACCTATTCCGAAGTGTCAGTAAATTATGTCTTACCATAAATATGCCTGTTCAACTTCAAAATGATCCATTTGCATTAGCATTCTCCGAACAATTGCTCAACATTCGCAACGGAAAAATTCAGTTGCATGAAAATACACAATGCATCCGACTCCCAGACAATTTTCGCTACATGGTGGCTACCAAAGATGCTTTGATTGAAAGTATATTTCCAGATTTACAAGCTAATTACACTAATCATGCGTGGCTACGTGAGCGAGCTATTTTGGCCGCAAAAAATATAGATGTCGACGCAATTAATTTTAAAATACAACAGTCATTGCCTGGCAATGAAATATCATTTAAATAGATCGACACTGTTGTCGATCCTGAGGAAGTTGTCAACTATCCTGTTGAATTCTTGAATTCACTGGATTTACCTGGAATGCCACCACATAACTTGGGATTGAAGATTGGTTCACCAATCATTTTGCTTCGAAATTTGAATGCACCAAAGCTATGCAACGGTACGCGATTGGTCATAAAAAAATCGTGGGCAATGTTCTTGAAGCTACCATTTTAAGCGGCAAGTTTCAAGGTGAAACTGATCTTCTACCACGGATCCCAATGATCCCTTCAGACTCACCCATTCCAATCAAACGTTTGCAATTTCCAATTCGCTTGACATTTGCAATGACTATTAATAAATCACAAGGCCAAACAATGCCAGTTTGTGGGTTGGATCTAGAAAACCTCTGCTTTTCGCATGGCCAATTATATGTTGCGTGTTCGAGGGTTGGAAAACCTTCAAGATTGTTCCTTTATACACTCAGGGTTTAACTAAAAATATTGTTCATCAAATCGCATTAAGATAAAATTTAAAAAAAATTATTCCTCTTAATATTAAGATTAAAAGTTTATTTAAATATTTATTTTTGTACATTAAAAAAATATACCTATCATAAAAATGATTTGAGTTTTTCCTTTCGTGCTATTATTTAAGACAGTTTTAAGTTTATACTCAACACATTTAAGTTTATAGTATATAGATACACTCACGATATTGATAGGTCGAGTTTTGATAACTCTAAGCGTGGTGGTGTAATGTTTTTTAAAAATAATTTTTTTTACATATTTTTTCATCAAAACTGTCTAAACAATTTATAGTTTATTAAAATAATTTTATAATTTTTGGATTTACAACGTTTAAACAGAACAACGTCTGTCGGGTCCGCTAGTATATATATATATACAGTAGCTCCCAAAAGTGTTCGTATACTTATTTTCAATGAAATTGGGGTCTATCCATTGATTTAAATGAATATTTCAGAATGGGTATTTAATAATAAGATCTATAATCTATTCTTAACAAAAGTACATGAAATATTTTGAAAACATAGTAAAACTTCATTTTTAAGAAACCACTAATCCAAAAGTAACAAAAACTTTATCTCAAAAAAGTCATCGTACACTTGTAAAAAATCTGTACATATTAGTAAATATTCTAATTTTTCGTTAAATTAATATTTAGTAGTATATCCTTTAGCATCCACAACAGCTTTTAAACGTCTGGGAATAGATTGCTTTATTCTTTTGTAAATTTTGCATAAATGTTCATCCATTCTTCCATCATAATTTTTTTTAGTTCGCTTTTCGTGTGAATGTCGTGTTTTCGTACTCGAACCTCCAGTTATTCACCAAATATGTTCTATTGGGTTTAAATCTGGCGACTGAGGTGGTGTTTTCAAAACTTGTGGACAATTATAGAGACACCAGATGCGAACGTTAAGAGCCGTGTGCTTAGGATCGTTATCTTGATAAAAAACAAAGATGTTTCCAATACCCAAATTTTGAGCTGATAATTTTAAATTGTCTCTTAAAATATTTATAAAAACAGCATGATTCAGTATGCCATCAATAAATACCAAATTTCCTAGTCCTTATGCTGACATGCACCCCCACACAAGGATACCTCCACCGGCATGCTTAATAGTTCCTACTAAGTTCTTGGGATTAAGTTCCTCATTTTTTTCTTCTCCATACAATTAATTATACGCCCATCAGCACGAAAAATGTTCATCGGCAAATAAGACATTATTCCAGTAGGTTTGGGGCTTATTTATCATTGATAGTGCGAAGAGAAGCCTAAACTTTCTGTTTTTCTCACTCACAAAAAATTTTCTATGGGCAGAATGCCCATGTAATCCAGCTGTTCTGAGAACTCGTCAAAAAATTTCAGTTGAAATTGAAGTAGAAAATATTTCATTGAATTCTGCAGAAACTTTTACAGCACTGAAACGTGAATTTTTCACAAATTTTCTAATTATAAATCTCCGATCACGTTTTGTTAACTTTGCCGGACGGCCTTTTCTTACCTTGTTTTCGATCCAATTTTCTTCTTTAAAGCGTTTTTTCACATACTGCACAGTAGAATGGGATAAATTAAGTAATTTTGCAATATTCCGAACTGATTTACCACCACTATGATGAAAAATAATCAATTTTCGAATGCTGTTTGTTGTTTCGTAACGACTACGAGCCATTTTTAAATAATAAATAGAATATTACGGAGTAGGCAAGCAAAAATTAATTTTGTATAGATATAGTTGATAGTTCAGATTAAAACATAGGCATAGTATTTTTTGAAAATCGGGTCCCAGAGATTTTTTAATTAATGTTTTAATGATTTTTCCCCTTAAAGTTGTTCATTTCGACAGCTTCCGCGGCTGTCCTCGCTGACAGCGAGACTATGGGGGCCGAATCGTACCAAAATCGGAACGCGGATGTACGATTCAGTGCCTGATGTAGCCGGATTTCTGAATTTTTAATTTAAAACAAGTTATTAAATTTTTTGTGCCATTTTTGGTGCTTTTTTCGTGTTTTTTGTGTGTGGACTCAGTAGCGGATAGGCTATGGGGCCGAATCGTATCAAAATCGGCATGCTGGTGGCCCCGGACATAATTCAGTGCCTGCCGTTACAGTTTCCAATAAAAATTTCTTTTGCTATCACTATCAATAAATCCCAAGGTCAAACATACAAATATATTGGACTTGAATTACGAGAAGATTGGTTTACTCATGGACAATTACATATTGGACTCTCTAGGTCAGGAAATGCGGAGAATCAAATTGTTTTAACACCTCAGAAAAACGAAAAATGTAGTATACCATAAAGTTTTAAAACAAATTATGACTACCTAATATCTACTTAAGATGGATAATTGTTCAACACGGACAAAGTCGGGACGGGCCACTAGTAATATATAAAGAGAGAGATAGAATTTTGTATGTGGAGGGTAATCTCTGGAACCACAACACCTATTTGAAAAAGCTGTTCAGGAGGAATGAGATAGAATACCTCTTCTGACACTTCAAAAGGCATTATTTTCCTGGAAATTGCGATGTCGAAAGATAGTTCAGAATAAGAGATATCATATAGAACATTTAAAACACAAGAATTTTATGTAATTTAGTTTTGTGAATACAATATACATCGTCTAAAAAATGTGTGAACAGCCTCTGTATATAAAGAAAGAGAGCGGATTTTGTTTGTGGAGGGAAATCTCTGGAACCGCTGCACCTATTTGAAAAATTCTTTCACTATTTGAAAGATACATTATTCCAGATGGACATAGGCTATATATTATGTATATCTGATCAGTTTATAGAAAGTTAGGGGCCTAAATGTTGAGCTGATGCTTCACCTTTACAACTTTTCCTTTGTCAACCATAGTTAAGTAGCCATAGCAACACATCAAACTACATTTCCATTTACTATTAGTAAAACATTTAATATTTTAAAGATTCAAGTGGAGGAGGTATTGATAAATATAAAAAGGATTTTTTGAAATTGGCAACGTTAAAGGGTTTATTGAAGAAAATTACATTTGGAACTACGCTCTTTATTGGATATTTTAGGTAAAAAAATTACAATTTTTTGGCTATCAACTGGAAATTTATTGGTATAATATTACAGAACTTTATTTAACTTATAAACTTTATGTTTTTGAATTTATGTACAATTTTATGCACAATTTGCGTAAATCGAACTTGAATTATTGAACTTTATTAAAAAATCAGTGCGTTTCATTGAAACTCTGAAATTTATTGATTATTTCGAATAGGCCTATATTTGTTCCTTTATAAGTGAAAACGTATTGCTTCAATTGAGCTGAAATTTTGTATAAATATAGTTGATAGGGTATTACATCAGAATAGGGTGCCCCTTGGCACACTTCTTGGCGCGATTCCGATACATACATATATTCATACATAATGCATACATAGAAACATACATGTATACATATATACATATACATAGATACAAACATACATATATGAATACATACAAACATACATATATACATATACACAAACATACAAACATACATACATACAAACATTGGCACTTTATCGCCAATTTGGCAGGGACATCCTATTCTGTAGTGAAACCATTGAGAGTTCAGGTTAACACATAGGCCTATTAATTTTTGAAAATTGGGCCCCAGAGTTTTTTAATTAATGTTTTAATGATTTTCCCCTAAAAGTTTCTTATTTCGACAGCTTCCGCGGCTGTCTTCGCTGACAGCGAGACTATGGGGCCGAATCGTACCAAAATCGGCACGCGGGTGGCCCCGGACACGATTCAGTGCCTGACGTAGCCGGATGTTTTAATTTTTAATTTTAAAAAAGTTATGAAATTTTTTGTGCCATTTTTGGTGCTTTTTTCGTGTTTTTTGTGTGTGGACTCAGTAGCGGATAGGCTATGGGGCCGAATCATATCAAAATCGGCATGCTGGTGGCCCCGGACATAATTCAGTGCCTGCCGTTACAGTTTCCAATAAAAATTTCTTTTGCTATCACTATCAATAAATCCCAAGGTCAAACATACAAATATATTGGACTTGAATTACGAGAAGATTGGTTTACTCATGGACAATTACATATTGGACTCTCTAGGTCAGGAAATGCGGAGAATCAAATTGTTTTAACACCTCAGAAAAACGAAAAATGTAGTATACCATAAAGTTTTAAAACAAATTATGTCTACCTAATATCTACTTAAGATAGATAATTGTTCAACACGGACAAAGTCGGGACGGGCCGTTAGTGAGTTTATAAACGTAAATGGTTAATATATTAAAACTATGTTGATAATTACATTACTTTATGACATTTTTACAACATAAAAACAGGTACATATTGTCATCTACCCATACACGTATATTATTTGAAATGCAAGTAATATTTGTACGTTTCATTTTAAACGTCAGAAAAACGAAAAATGTGGTATACCATGAATTTTTAAGATAAATTATGTCTACCTAATATCTACTTAAGATAGATAATCGTTCAACCCGGACAAAGTCGGGACGGGCCGCTAATCTGATTATAAAGATCAAGAAAATTGACATCGAACATCATTGCTCACCTAAAATGATTGATCAGTGAAAGTCGTGAATTATGATCCCTAATAGCATTTTATAATATCTGTCATGGTAGAATTTTGACTTGATAAAAGAAGGTTAAATGAGATCATGGATTTGAAACAATTGTCTGACAATTCCAAATCACCGATATGTGCGTTTCTTTTCCGAATATCTTCTTGTACTTAACACCCCCGCTAAAAACTGGCAGGGTCTATAAAACATTTAAGCGTTTCATTTTCAAATAAAGTAATTACACGAATAGCATATTAATTTATATTACAGTATAAAATAAAATTTCTGATAAATACATTTTAACATGCAAATTTCATTTTTAGTGCATATTATTTTCAATTAAAAAAAACTTCATATGTACACTCTGTCACAAAAAAATATATGCACCCAGAAGAAATCGAGCTACTATCACGAAACTTGGCAGGAATGTAGTCTGGTAAGAGATATGCAAATGATTAAAATTTCGACGCCAGTGAGACCATGGTAAGCGCGCTATGCGTATATGAGATTCACAGCTAGGAAAGTTTAAAAGCATGATTGCTCGTGCCATAGGGTTATTCAAACAAATCTGTCGACTTGCATGGACGGTATTGTGACTAAAGATGCCTTTGAGACGTAACCGGCGACAGTACGAACAAATGTCAGACTTTGAGAGGAGGCGTATAGTAAGCCTAAGAAAAGCAGCTTGGTCGAACAGGCGTATCGGCCGCCACCTCGATCGGAGCGATATTGTAGTTGCTCGGTGTTGGCAACAATGGATCACGGAAGAAATAGTCTACCGTCGTGGAGGGTCAGGGCGTCTCAGGAACACAAATGCGCGCGAGGATCGCGCAATCATAAGAGCGGCCACGTCCGCACCAATAACGTCGCTAGAATCGGTTCGAAGCCATTTACCACCTTCCAGGCATCCGGTGGTATCAAGGGTAACCATTCGGAGAAGACTGGCCAACGCAGGTATAAGGACCCGACGTCCATTAAGACGCCTACCACTGATCCCACATCATAGGCATAGTCGATCGGAATTTTGCCGACCTCGGGCAAGCTGGAGTGTGACCGACTGGAGGCGTGTTATCTTCAGCGATGAATCCCGATTCAGTCTCAATGCTTATGACCAGCGCATACGCGTGTGGAGGCGGTCAGGCCACCGGTCCGATCCGGCATTTGTTGTCGAGAGGCATACGGCGATTACACAAGGTGTGACAGTGTGGGGAGCGATTTGTTGGGACACACGATCACCTCTGGTCGGCCTTAAACGCACTTTGACGGCACGCAGTTGCGTGGACGAGATTTTAACGATAGTTGTACTGCCTATGCTATCAAGTCTCCCAGGTGCCATTTATCAGCAAGACAATGCTCGTTCACATACTGCGCGACTCTCCCAACTACGTCTTCAAGGATATGACGTACTTCCATGGCCTACCGGGTCACCAGACTCTCGCCAATAGAGCACGTCTGGAACGTGCTGGGAAGGCAACTCCAGCCGTCCCGGAATACTGGTGAATACATGGTGAATTGACTCCTCAGTTGCAAAGATTAGGGCATAATCTTCCGCAGGAGGTCATAGGTTACATCACTGATTCGATGCCAAGCTTACTTATGCAGAAGGTGATACTTAGGTTGAAAGAGACACTTTTAATATGCTGTTCGGGAAAGTTGTAGTTAATAAGGTTAAGGATGAGACCATCAATCCATATTTGGTCGAAATCGTGTGCTACATCCAGAAAAAGGACAGCGGAGGACATTTTATTGATTTTAGCTTGAGTTAGGATCTCCGTAATGCGGTAGGCTTGATGTGGAGCAGAAATAGATTTTCGAAAACCGAATTGATAGGGAATAATAATGTGATTGGCCGATGTTTGTTAATTTCGAGGACAAGAAATTTTTAGAAATTTTGCTGATAGTATTTAAAAAAATTACTGGACGATCCCTTTCGGGCGAGGAAGTGAGGTTTACCGGGTGTGCAAATGGGAACAATAATAGAAATTTTCCATTTAGGAGGGAAATTTTCAAATTTAAAAATAGAAATTATGAGAACAATAATTTTATAGATGTAATGTGGAGGAAGATGCTTAAGCATAGTATGTGGGATACCACCATCTCCAGGTGACTTCCTTCTGGGGAGATTTTTGATAATTTCTTTAACGCCAACAGGAAAAATATAAGAGGTGGTGCTAACGTGAGACGTATTATCAAAGATTGTGTATTATTATATATTGCTATCTTTGGGCTATCCTCCCCCTTTCTCAAATGAAATAGTACACTTTCCAAATACAAATGTTATCTAGTTGTATTTTACGCCTGACTCATCTCCTTAAATAAGGAACCTATTCCCAGAGAACTATACTTAACAAAAACGACGCCATGTTTTTTTGTTTTGTTTGTTGGAAATTTAATTAATCTGCTTGTCATATCTTTGTTGGTAGTTCGTGTACTTTAAAAATTTCTCAATCGGTTGACATATTGAAGTTTCCAATAAAGTTCATTCAACAAGTTCATTCAACAAGTGTGAAATTAACTTCTCATTGCATTTTGACCTAACAGCTCCTGTGGAATTTTCACCCCTCAAGGCCTCGAAAAACCATTAAACGCTGCTAGAAAACAGCAATAAGACTTTAAAACCGCAGAGACTTTCGGAAGGGTTCTCCAAACAGGTATTTCTGCTCCCCGAAGTGGTCAGGAAGCGACAATGATCGTTACGCAGATGAGCAGGAGGAGAACAATGCCCTGGCTCTCGAATGTCTGCGAGCTTGACATTATAGGATAAAGACGAACCGCCCCATGACGAGTTTCGATGCAGGACTTTTCGATTTTGAATCGATAAATCAATTACGATAATGTTGTACACGAAACTCGAGAAGAACCAATAGCAAAACGGACACAGGAGTGCAAAAATTAAAATGCCTCACCCAGGGATAAACTTATAAAATAGACGCATGATGAGAGCTAGAGAGCTTTTGCGTACTTTTAAAATTTGAGTGGCTTAAAGGCCGGCGAAATCTTTTCTCTCGGAATTTATTTGATTTAAGCTCTAAGTTGCAAAACTTACACTTAGAAGAGCAGAGAGCCGCTGGCTCTAGTTAGGGATAACGATCTCTGGATACTATCACTAGTTTGTTTTACTAGAGAGATCTTTTCTCTCGGAATTTATTTTTATTTAGGCTCTAAGTTGCAAAACTTGCACTTAGAAGACCAGAAAGCTACTGGATCTAGTTAGGGATAACGATCCCTGTATAACCATCCCTAGATTGTCCGACTGATAACATTAGCGGACATTTACAGATGTTATACAGTTTTTCGTGCTCTGATCCTGATCTCCGAGACTCAACTAAGACTAGAGTGGTTGTGAATTTACTCCTTTTCTTGGACCGTAGTGTGCGACTACGATTCATCTTTACGTGGACTGTAGCCGTAGTGCATGTCGTCGACTCGTCGCTTTCTTCAAGTATTCCTGTATTAATAACTTTGTTTACTCCTATTTAACCCAGAGCACCGGATAAAGTGCATATCTTTAAATTTCATAAATTTGTTATCTGGCTGTTATTTTCAGTTCACGTCACCTGGGATATACGCTACCTTGAAAGTTTAATTGGACTCTATGTCACAGGTAAAACAAATTACACCGCAGTCTACTGCACTTTGACTGATGAGTGTATCCTATGTATTCGATTTATTATCTCTGTCTGAATACCATAAAGTTATGACGATCTTTTATAAGGTCTTTTAAATGTGTAGCTGGCATCTACAGATAGTACAAAGGCTTAATTACTTTTCACCTTGACGAATTAGCTTCTAAAGTTTTAGAGTATCCTAAAATTATTTAAATAAATTTTAGGATACTCTAAAACTTTAGGTGCAGGATACTACGTGGTAGAATTTCAGTAACTTTCTCTAAAAGATCTATATGCGATCCCCACTCAAGATATGTTTCTGAATATATCAATTTATTTATTAGATATCTACTTCTCAAAGGGAGGGTTCGATGTACCTAGCTGTATATAACGTGTCGGCTTTAGGTGCTGAGGGTCCTCGGATCGAATCCCGACAAGGACCTTTAAATACCTCCGTGTCTGGGCCGGATAGGGGCACGTTAAATCCGTAGACCGGACAGTCTCTCTATGATGTCACGGAGGGTGAGAGAGGATACGGTCCCTTCAGATGTCGTCCCTGGGGTTGCTCGGTCAAAATTGAGATGGCATCTGGCCAAACCGTGGCACTAACACTTGTGGTGTTATTATAAACTAAACCGCAACCCACGGTCCGCTAGCCTATATGAACCTGGTATAGAATGAATTGCGGCCAGGGGGGCATTAGAAACAACAACAACAACTGAATGGGAATAATTAAGTGTGTGTTAAAAGTCTGGATTCGTTAGCACTCAAAAGATTTTTGATAACGTCGAGAATCAGAAACTGTTTTCAAGGAAATATATAAATATCCGCATTGTGGTGTGTGCATTTGCTCATTTGGGCGCTGCAATAAAATATATCTACAGTTCTGAACATTTTAGACGACGAACTTAAATATACTTACTGCAACAGTATGTTTTCAATTTACCCCTTATAATTAGGGTAAATAGTGCAATGCTATGTAAAATATAATTGAAAATGAAATGTAAGAGAAGACGTGACACGTATAGTATTAAATTTTATTGAAACAGACATGTATTTATCAGAAACACGACCAGCACGTTACAGAAAACCAAAAGCATGACAAACACAAAGTATAAAATGATGAAACAAAAGTAATACTGTAATAAAGAATTCAGCTATTTACTATCTCTAATGCTTCTGAAATAATAGCATTTTGCTGAATTCCTGATCGACTGAAAAGAAATTACTTTCATTCTGGGTTTAGAAATAAAAAAACTGGTATGCAAGAAATCAATATTTAAATTACCATGTGATAGGAATATCGGAACCTAAAACTACTTTGGCATTGCTTGTTTTGTATTTAAGGTACGATTTTTTAAACTATTATTATGTTTGTTATAAAAATTCGGTAGTCAAAAGGACATTTTAATCTATAATTTTTACAGTATATACAAAAGGAAAGGTGCTTTAAGATTTGTACACAATGCGATAAATGTGCTCCTGTGTTTCGAAACAGACTTGCTACCGGAAGACTGTAACGAAATTTCACTTACGCAAAAAAATGGTGCAAGATGTGTCCGAAACATGTTTACAACACGACAACATGAACTTTAATTTTTAAATAAAATTCGTAACGAGGAAGGCTCCATGTCAGGAAAACTATACGTGACAGTTATTTTACATTCCATCCTCTTACACGGGCTATTCGATTGCTTGTGGATGGCCGTCATTGGAGTTCATTGTGTGGTCTTTGAACAGGAAACGAAAGATGGACGCTTGCTGGACTGGTCACATGTATCATTACCATCCTGAAAAACAAATTTAGTATAAATGCACTTTTCAGTCTGAGTTCAGAATTAAAAGTTAAGCCAAACTCTTAAATTTCCCCTATACCCTTGAGAGACAAACTTTACACGAAATGCACATTCTCTTTCTTTTCAACAATGACAGCCGACTGCAACAATGACCGAACTGCTAAGATGCTGTCTTACGGTACCAGAGTCTGTGAGTTTGAGTTCCCCTATAGGCATGGCTATTTGTAGCTGTTCGTTATCGGCTTGAAGCTGTTCCGATTTAACTAATCCTCGTGTAGCAAAAAAAAATGACAGTAACGCTGTCAACCAACCAACTATCAATGTTGACAGAAAGTTGAATTATAGCTAAAGATTCACGATGTTCGTCAATGATTACAGAAACGGCTCTGAGTAATCGAAAGATCAAAGAACAGCACTAGCTATAGATTTTTTTAAAAACAATTACAGGTGATCTTGGAGGTAGTGCTTATCCATCGTGTGAGTGCTTGACACTACTGCAAACCATGGACGTAGTGCAAAATTAGTTTTGGGGCAACTGTTGCACGGTTGGAGAAAGAAAATCTTCAACGTTATGTTTGAAACTCTGGAGAACGTGTAAAATGTATGGCTGAAGGCGTCTTGGTTAAAAGAAAGTTTGGAATTACAAAGGGCTGAAGGAAATAACTAACCGCACGGGATATATTTCCACACTTTTAAAATACAACGTCAAAAGATTTTGATTGACGTTCATGCTTGATATCTTCGATGACTTCAGAGGTACATTCTGTTAAAAAGAAATTATCGTTTTATATCAATTAAAGAAAAGTAAAATCAAATGTGATTGGCGTTAGTTAAAAAATGACTTATGATGCTCTTCATATAACTATTTACAAACATATTAAAAAAATGTCATTTATTTTAGGATTTCAAAAATAACCAACAAGATCCTGAATATACAGGGTGGTTTTTTTTAAACTGACACTACTCAGAGCCATCTCTAGCGTGATCTAGCAGGCGGAATTCCACCAAATTTGATAGAGGGACTAAGAACGACATGGGAAAGAGTTTCCGTGAAAAAAAAAAGTTAGTTCCAAAAGTCGCCGATAGGGGACGATATGACGCCTTTGTTGTCAGCGCACAAGAGAATTTGCATATAAGGCAAGTATAACATCAAAATGCAAATTCATGACTACGTAGTCGACAGCAGCGCCAGTATTTTGGGCTATAAAGATCGGTGCGCAATCTGTCGAACCTTCGCTTTACAGAAGAAAGGGTCATCAGTCGCTTTTTCTCCACGTGCATGGCCACGAGGAAAAAGCAATTCGTCCCTGACCACACCCATGTGACATTTTTCTGTGGAGTTATTTAAAGGTGTATCTTGGTAGAGTCTCAAACTTGGCGGCCCTGAAGGACAACATATCCCAGACATTGATGAACATTCCTGGTGACACGTTACGCTTGGCCATTGAGAACGTAATGTTCAGGATGAAATGCGTCGTCCACCAGGACTGTGGACACATTGAAGGAGGGAGAAGTGAAATTTCTTTTTTATTCATTTGTCTGCTTACAACTTTTTCGGTATTCATCCCTTATCTTTATAGCCCGAATTCCGCCTGATACATCGCGCTACAGATGGCTCTGAGTAGTGTCAGTTTAAAGAAAATCACCTAGTATTTTCGAATCATTGGAAAATGAAAGTCTGCACAGAAATTTGAATACTTGCAATGAATATTGTTCTACTGAAAAAATGTTCATTAAACTTTTATTTGTTTTATATCTTGAATGATTGGTGCTACACTGACATTTTGAATTAATACAAACACAAACTCATCCACTGACGTAGAAAAGATATCGTTATAAGTGCATACAGTGTCCCGGGAGAAGTAATTTGTATACTCAAACAACCTCAGTATAACCTTCGTATTTTTCTTTTTAATAACAATATGCTTTATTTAAAAATTTGGGTATTTAGGGAAACGAAAAACCTTCAAGTTTCGTTTGTTAAAGAACAAAATGTTTTTGCAGATGGGTCAAAAGTCCATATAAGACACCTATAACCCAGCTATCAACATACTAGTAATTCACAAAGAATTCACAGAAAAGACACGAAATTTATCACTTTTATCTAAAAGTTCACAGATTGGAAAATTTTCCAAAATATTTGTATCCTTTATGGGCAGTTTGTCTGAACTGATATATGAACTTCGGTCGAAACTAGGTCTACTAACTCAGGTATGATTTCTGCAAAGCCATGAAAGATGGGCTTGGTCAAAAAACTACCCCTGACCAAAGTGCACGTCGTGCTCAAACTGCCCCATCGCACGAGATATTTCTCCAAAGATAGGGTGTTTTAAAGATGCCATTTGGTATTTTAGTTTCTAGAGCCAAAATTGGATTGGTTACTCTAGTTGATGACTCTCGTCCGCTTTTTCAACTTCTGTCGAGTTCTGTTTTAAAATTTTTACCCCTCTTTAACACAGTATGTAGTTTATTTTGCATAAAAAAGCACATAACGCTTGACTTATTTCTTTCAAAAAAGTTTTTGTAGTTTATGGATACTATATAAATCTACAATAAGCGCCGTTCATTACTATGAACGTGGTAAAGGGGTCATCATTACCTTGAATCTGGCAGGATGGACCTTTCCAACCAGAGGAGCAGCCTCCTGAACAGGCGCCGGTGAATATGTCACAATTTTGGGGACCACCGGCACAGTGGCAAGGCTGCTTGCAGTTTGCTCCGTACCACCCTTTTACACATGCTAGAGGAGGAAAATAAACATGTAAACAATACCACAACAATTTTAAAATCTTTTACGTACTTGCGACTCATCTACTGGTAAAGCTATCTATTTCTCTACTTTGTTGCAAAATGGACTTTCGATCCCCGTTAGGATCCGAGGCATCGTATTCATTTTCGGTATCAACCATATCATTTTCAATGTCTATTACCTGGCTTAAATAGTCCAACTTTTACCTTTCAATGAAATAGCATAACACTTTCCCTGCATCATAGTTTGTTTTTTCAAAACACTTTACGGTTATTTTTTTTATTTTTTTTTAGGTGGGGGGGGGGGGCATTTCAACAGTGAAATTCGATTGACGAGCTTCTAAAGAGATCATAACGGCTAAATACTGCTCGAATAAAAGCTGTCATTTCGTTATTTGGAGTATCTGGTCTTTAATCTGTCATTTTGAAAGTCCTAAAGATTATTTTCTGTGTTACCCCTTAATTACCCTTTGTTGACAGCTAATAAAGATATCTCCGTAACCGAATCAAACTATTCATGGCCGGTGTTCTTTTGACTCCACAACCTAAGTGTTTTGAAACATTTCTCTGATGTTTCTTCCTTCCATTTTGACTGTCGTAAAGATTATTTGATGTAATATCCCTTAAGTATGAATTGGTGACAGCCAATAAAGATATCTCCGTAACCGAATCGAACTATTCATTGTCGGTATCCTTTGACGCCACAATCTAAGTACGTTGTATGAGAGAACAATTCTAATGCTCGCTAAAAGCAATGCCTTTCCTGAAAATTTCATGAAAAGGATAAACAGATTAACATCTAAGCTTCCATCACAAGCATCCACTACAGTTCTTGTCACGTGATTACTCGTAAGGTGATGCAAATCCGGACATTTTAAAATAAATGTTGGAAGCTGCATTATATTAATACGTAGAGATATAAATTGAATACACATTTAACATCATATTTGATCTGGATGCTTTTATTACTTGCAAATATTAATATTTTGGGATACCAGGCATCAATGATCTTCAGGTTACATTTGCAAAATAATAGAAATGAATTCTGAGAATTTTTCACTCAATGAACCACATTTTCAACTTTATTTGACATAAATTTCAAAATTTCCAATAAAACTGTGTTGTTTTGTTGTTGTCAAATAAAGTTGTATCAGCATGCTTGTAACCTAACCAAACTTTTTAGGTATTGCTGTTTAGGTATTCCAATCAGTATGTTTGCAGAAGATCAGGATACTGATGCCTCCCTTTGGCTCACGCGACTGAGCCTCATGGACCTGGATTGGAATTTTCTAGTTCAAGAGGCTTAGAAGCAACAGCAACAACAACTTCTTTTGACCTTATTTTATAGCGAAGTTATTATAATCCAAATTTTCTTCCTTTTATTTCTTATAAAAAATGGCTCGGACAGAAAAACGAATATTCAAATACTCACGTTCATTGCATCGGAGCCCTTTCCTTCCTGAAGCACAGGAGCATCCATAGGGATCGGGCATGCAAAACAATGCAGTGTTACATTCGTTATAATGGCAGCCATGGGAACAGCCTGAACCATGTCGATTCTTGCTGCAAGCTAAAACAAGAGATATTAAGCCACAAAGAAGTAAGAACTTATAAATATTGTTTTTTTTAATTAAGTTTAGGCTCTAAGCAAGCGTTTACTTTGGTTTTATACTTTACGTCCTCACAAATCAATCTCGGACTCGCGGTAACCTTGTGGTAGGTTGGTGGCTTCCGGTGCTGAGAATATTTGGATCGAATCCCGACACCCGTCATTAAATACTTCCGTGTCTAGGCGTATATGGACACGTTAAATCCGTACACCATAAAGTACATTCATTGAAAGGGTGAGAGAGAGTACGATACCCCCACATGTCGCCCCTGAGGGTGCTCGGTCAAAATTGCGGTGTCAACTAGCTAAGCCGGACTCCGACTCTTGTGGTGCTATATAAACCGAAGCCGCAAACTTCTGTCCGAGGCCTATATCGACCTGGTTTGGAACTTCCAACCAGGGGTTTATTAGAAACAACAACAACAACAAATCAATGTCTTTACACTTCGTTCCTTTCGAGGACGTGTGTGAGAAGCGAGATCACAAACGAGTATCAATGACCCAATTGTGACAAAAGGACCATCTGTATGTCCCTCCAATTGGTGCTAAAATGTTTCAGTGCCATATATATACATTACTATATTTCTCTTTAAGGTTAATAAAAAATATTTACTGTAGCAGTGGAAAGATGGTTAAAGAAATTACTGTTGATAATGATGATTGCTGGCACGATAATCGCATCCCCAAACTACGAAAGTGGTTTCACCAATATCCTTCATCTTGATTTATTTTGTGCATTTGTAAGAATCGTGTACCATACAATATCAGAAAATCCTGAAAAAAAATTCTAACTTGGTCTTCCGATGTTCGCCCATTCAACAACGCGAAATTATTAGTTGATTGTAATGGAGGGAATGGCACCGTGTGGGTAAAACCAATACGAACCCCTTGTGTCACATCAGTTAAGACTGAGCAACCCCAGGCGCGACATCTGAGGGGCTCGGACCCTCCTTCCACCCAGAAACTAAACGGAACGACTAAAAATAAAAATGTTGTAAAGGTATCATACTTTGTGTAGCACTGAATATACTTAATTATTTCGATACCAGAGAATGGGGTAAAGACATTGACTGAATCCGTCACTCATATTAGTTATACTCAAATAAATAGAATTTTGAAATCTGCCGTTATTACTAAAGGCGTTGTTTGTAGAGAAACGTCGTTTTTAGTCTACTCATGGTGAAGATAAACAAAGTCTAATGTTAAAGTGAATAGATGGATGTACAGTGAAATGGAAGTTGTACAAACACTTCTGTATCTTAAATATCTTGGAAGAAATCAATCACTCTTTTTGAATACGCAAAATAAATAGGACTTGACAAGGGTGTGTAAAATCTTTGAAAATGGACTTTTGAAGTTCTCAAAGATGGTAGATAGCCGGTCTTTAATCTCAGTACGATCTTATTGACAGCTTGGTTGCTTGGGTTATATATATATATATATATATATACACAGTGAAAGGGAAGACATTAATGTCAGATTTTGTGGCAAACGGTGACATTGTCAGGTAACATCTCGAAATTCTACCATCAGAGTCCCAACGTGAGTTTAGACACAGGTAACTTGATATTGTTTCAATCCTGCGACAGAGTTCACGAGCTTGTTTACGGAGCAAAATTATTGTTCCTCGATTGCAAAATAAGTTAATTTACGGTTTAAGAATCGACGGTCTTGAACAGTTTTAGCGTGGGAGATTTAATATAAGCTATATTATTGAAAGATATTTTCTTAAAATCATTTTTAGTTCTGAATAATGTGAACTAAGTATAGTTAGTTCTACATTTCAAAGGTCAAGAGATCTTATCATGTATACCACTCCTGCGGCTGAGTACGCGACGCCGGTTATCTTGGTATGGGTAGAGTATATCTGGAATTGTTTGCAAGAAGTGAGAGATCACTATTAATGTTTTGCCGAAAATCTTTAAAACAGTAAATTTGATCATAAAATCATACGGAGTTTCATGAGAAACAACAATATCTTACGTGTGACATCCATTTTGGATGATATCTAAATCTCTCCGAGAGAAAATTATTTTAACACTAAGATTAAAATTTTGATAGTGTCTAACGTGTAAAATATGCTAATTATTTCTAAATATAAATAATTTACTGTTTGAAATTTGTATGATTAACTGTTTTAATAAATTGTTTGATTATTGACATCACAGGCTTTGACTCGTATAAACAGTCAATTTGTATTTTTTTCCAATGTGGAGGCACTACCTTAATTTGTAGTGTGTATGTGAAGACAGATCTCTGTCAGTCTCTTCAGACACATACCTAAAATTGGGTCAAAACTCGTAGTACACTAGAAAATGATTTTCAAGCAAGAAAGGAACAATAATTTGTTTGCAGAATATCATTAGGGGTTCACGACTATGTACTTTGTCTGATTAATAAAACTAGTAACTTGGAGCAGCCTCCCAGTTCTGCAAGTGGTTAGTGTCGCCAGCCGCCACAAAGTAGGTTCGGTTGGGAATCCCAGATAAGGCATGGATATTCCCTTGCTGTCCCTCATAGGGAGCATTATTAGTTCAACTATAGGTTGCTCTCACAGTAAAGTAGCTGAGGAATCCGTCTTCGGGAAAGGTCAATGTCCTTCGGTCAAAATATCTGCCTTGTTACGAAAACAACAACAACGTGGAGCATTTATGAAATAGAACTTACCAGTTTCACAGTTGTTTCCAATGAATCCTGGGGGACAGACGCACACTCCTATGTGGTCGTGGCAAATACCACCGTTGTAACAAGGGGGGCATTGTCTGTCACATTTTTCTCCAAACAGATTCTTCTTGCACTCTATGTATATTTAAAGAGAGAGGTACAAAATACATTATCTAGTAACATCTGTGCGTATATGGGCTATGAAATTTTAAAATTCTTACTGTCATGAAATTTGCGCAATAGCTGAAATTCCTTTATAATATTCTACATTTAAGTCGCAGGCGCTATAAAAGCAAAAATTCGGTGAAAAGCTTTGAAACTTCGTTACCTTTGTCAATCATTAACCCCCAAAATATTATGTCACCTTCGAACTCAATTTTACCCCATAATTCGAGATTTTATCACAGATGTATCAATCTTACCTTTCGGTTTCCCCATATTTTTACAAATATATATTCAATGCTTTTATAAATATTGAAATGGCATTATGACAGTCATTCTCAATTGCCGATCGTCTCAGAAGTTGGTAAAGGTAGTTACCCCGCACCGATAATACCATCCATTAAACTGTAAGACAGGTAGGAAAAATATTTAACCATAACTTTCACTCAAATTAACACCTTAAACCAGGGGTCTCCAACCCCTATGCCCGGGGGAATCATGGCGCCCGCCGATCGTTTTACGTGTGCTCGCCACTGTGCGACCACGATAAAAATATTTCAGTTTTCAATAAAATGCGATGTAAAAGTTTTCTCATTTTTAATGGTTAACTATACAAAAGTAGAAATGGCGGCCAACACAGATAAAAGCACAAAGCGTAATGCAACCGATCTCTTTTCCCCCTCGCGCAAATCTTCGCCAACCTAATTTCCCATATCTAAAATGAAATGAACTGGTCCATTTCTGCCGTCACAACACAGACATTTGTCTGGAGCTCATCTCGTGAGAGCCAGTAGTGTGGTTTGTGCTGTGAGATAAACGGTCATTCGACGTTTCTACTTCAT
Source organism: Dolomedes plantarius (assembly GCA_907164885.2). Taxonomy (NCBI): domain Eukaryota; kingdom Metazoa; phylum Arthropoda; class Arachnida; order Araneae; family Dolomedidae; genus Dolomedes; species Dolomedes plantarius. The sequence goes on from OU015490.1 coordinate 170,127,176, forward strand.
TATTTAATCATACATATATGTTCATATTTTTTGTATACTGTGTTTCCACCTTCATTGTTTATAATACTTCCTTATTTTTTACCCCGAAAGGAGTGGATCAAGTAAACGACAACGGACCTATAATTTTTACGGACCTATAATCCTTTTACTTACAAGTAAATGCAACCGAACTAGCTACATACATTTCAAAGCTTATTCAAGTAAGGACAGAAGAACTGGAGATAGAAATTTTGGATCTTCAGAACGACATTGTCCTAAAATCCATTGTATCAGATGAGAATTTCTGGAATATAGTTGACAGACACAAATTTCCATTCTTGAAAAGAGCAACATGTAAAATAAAATCGTTTTTCGGGTCCATATACTTGTGTGAATAATTGTTTTCGACAATGAATATCATAAAATCAAAGTACAGATCACGGCTTATCGATGAACACCTTGACGATTGCTTACGCATGCGAGCATGAATATCATCCTAATCTCCTAATTACGAAGCAATGGCCAATGAAATGAAATGCCAAATATCACATTCACTATGAGATTTATATTTTTTATAAAGAATTTTTATACTTTGTAGATTTTGTATGCATTATTTAATAATCATTTATTTTACACAAGAATATTAACAATAATTTTTATATGTTAATTTATATTTTGAGAATTAAATGTTTTTTTGTACATTATGTGTATGTGTTATTAACTAGTATGTCCAACTATAAATTCACCTTGGAAAAATAAATGGTGCCCGCCGTCCGACCGGTATTCTTGAATGTGCTCTTAGGTACAAAAAGGTTGGGGACCCCTGCTTTAAACTTTCATTTTGAATATCCAACAACCTGCATGTCTGGCATACCAACATTTCTCGCTTTGAAAAAATCATTAAGTCGTTACAATGTGCCCAGGATCTACATATAATGCATTTTACAACAAACTGGAAAAACTGAAAAAAATAGGTAAGGATTTTTTTCATTCTTATTAAGTTCATTATTTAAGTTGCTTTACAAATTTGGTTGATTCCATATTTAAGATGAAAAGAGGTTCCAATATTCCACCGTAAAATTATGGAAATTGATTGAACAATTATCTTTCTAATTTTAGATCCATTTTAATTTATTTGGGGGACACAGTGGGTTAGGCGTAAGGCTCTCTGAATATAGACCGTTTCCAAATATTTCCTTCATCAAGAATTATCAAAGAAAACAGACTGTTCTACCTACTATAGAAATAAAAGTAAGGCATATTTCTTGCACTTCGAGAAACACAGCAAAATGCTTTATATGATCCGTGATTGAGAACTGTTTACAGTAGGGAAAATAAATGTCTCTCAACTTGTAGAAGATTAAAATAATCAAAAAGAGACACCGCAGAGACGACAAATTATTTTTAATCGATGGCATTTTTTTCTGATTCTTTGTAATACTAGTGTCTAAGTTTCGAAGTTTCAAGCTTTTAAATAATTTTGTTAACAGAATCACCTAAAATATAAGCAAAAATTTCTGATGAATGCAATGATGCAATTACAGGAATATGCACAGAAAGGGAACTTCTGTTAGCTGATACCGTGATGATTTTTTTAAGCTTCTAATATAATTTAAGACAGAATAATCGATTCTCGAACAAGATATATTTTAAATAGGGAGCTTGGATTAGAAACGACCTTCCTTCTGTTATGATGACCATCGCATTGAAAACATTAAACACTTAAAAACCTATTCTTTGAAAACAAAATTCTTGTCTGTGTAGAAAACATAATTTAGACAGCGCATACATAAATCAATTTCACGTACAGGATTTCTCCCGATTTTCCTTTCAAATTCATTCCTTAACTCAGTTTCAATGCCTTGTGCTGCATGGTTATTTTATTTATAAGGTTAGATCAAATTCCAGACCTTCCTATATGTACACGAAGGAACGTCATTATTTGCGACAAAGATGTTTCATCAACAAAATCAATTGCATAAAATAATGGATATAAATAAGAACCATTTGGTTCAGAAGTAGTTAAAGCTGCTGTGTACTAACCCTATCGTATTCGCTCACCTCAGTGTTAACCAATGGAGAATATCTGTCTACTATTTATAGCTACATGAAGACTGATAATCCAATAAAAATCGTATTTTCAGATAGCCTGAACTTTTCTGCACCTGGCATCAAGATTCATTTTATAAATTTCGTCAACCAAAGGAATAAATGAGCGTTTAAAACATACTACACCAGATTTTTCTCACGAATAATTTAAATCTTTTTAAACGAAAAATGCCCTAAAATTTCTTTCCTTATTACGGAGTACAATTAAAAAAATCTTTCAATCCAAGTCGGTAATCCTTGGACACGTTTTCTCCATAGGTTAACATTGGGGTGTGCATATCCATTAGGGGCAAATCCAATCCGTTAGTATACAGCAGACTTAAGTACACAGTTTACTACCATATAGTTCGATCAAAATATCCGTATTTGCATTAAAAACACGTGAATTTTCATTTTTCATTAAAAATACAATGCGTTTTATGTTTAAACAATTTGACTTTCTACAACTGAATCCTCTCTTCCGACAAGACTATCACCAGTATAAACTGTAGTCACGGAAAAATAAAGCGACTACAGTTATCTTATTACGAGATAGCAAACAAATTACTTCTGACAATCAGCTTGAGGAGGGCAGGAGTAGCCACTCCCCTTTGTCCCTGGTAGTTACATTCATAGGTTCCGGCATCTCTGACTTGCACACTCGGAAATTCCACTTTCTCCCTATTGTTCCAGGATGGTATGTCCACTCCGTTGTGCCTCCATCTGATCATATATCTCTTATTGAAATTTACTTTTAGATCTACGGTGTCACCGATGTTTGCTACTTTAAATGGATCCGAAAAATATAAATCACCTGAAACAAACAAACAAAAAACTCAAACATGTGAAGATATAAAATTGGGAGCGAAAGAATTGACTCAATAAAGCACGCTTAGTAATTTATTTACACTCTCTCTCTCACACACACACAACACCTACATACATCCAGTCAACAAAAAATCCAGAGGACTGAAGTTGTTGGTTCCTTCACTTTAAGTATGCTTCAAATGCACGCAGCTTTCTCTTTACACAGGGCCTTACAGAAATAACATGCATACTTTATAACTAAAGTAATAAAAGCTATCTGCAGCATTATATATATCTTATATATATATTTTTTCTGTCCGTGTGTATGTAACTGAACTCCTCCTAAACGACTGGACTGATTTTTATGAAATTTTGTGTGTGCAATTTAGTTGATTCGAGAATGGTTTAGATTCACAATTTGATCCGATTGAATATGTTTTTATATTTTTAATTAATTAATAAAAATCCAACTATTTATAAGGGGGTGCGTCCGGTAAATGGAAGCTGTTACAGTTTGTGAAATCACCCCTCTAGATAATGGCGGCCACGTTAGGTTTAGTTAGCAAACAGCGAGCGAAAAAATAAAAATAAATAAAATCAAAAAGTTTCAAGTCATATATTAAACCAGAATAATAAATGAAAATAATAATCTTTCAAGTCAGATTTTATACTCTAAAATGGATCAGATCCAACGGCATATTGATACTCTCGACACGCGATGGAAAATTCGAATCAACCACGTTAAGTGACATGAGATATTTTTTAATCGCTACTGCAATCCTCCTCGCCTATATCTTTGTGTCTATTGAAGAGCTAAAGACTAAGCTTCTATCCTGCTAACTTATTTCTGACTAAAAACTCCTCTGACATGTATAATCACCAGCCCACAACAACTTTCCAATACCGAATATGTTTCACTTTACCCACTAGAACACCGTGTTATCGTGGCGCATTCGGAAGGTCGCCAATTTGGAAAGTACCATGCTCTCAACCCGGGTTCGAATCCAGAGTTGTGTAAATTTTGCTAGACCTGTTATTTCAGCTTTTTTTTAAGGCTTTTTTATTTCAGCTTTTATTTTTTTATTTTTTTAATTATTTAATTATTATTTTATTTTCTTTTATTATTTTTTTCTTTTAATTTTTTTTAAATATTATTTTTTTAAATTATTATTTTTATTTTTATTTTTTTCAGCTTTTATATGATAAAATACCGAATATAGCTGAAATCTGAGGAGTTTATTATACATTTATACATTTTTAATTGGGTTTTCATATTATTAATATGTATAACATTTCGTATGCTTTTTTTTCTATGTTATTTATACTGTGGTAATTTTTAAATTGATTTTGGTTAACAAACATTCTTAAAATCCCTTGCATCTTCAGCCGGGTACTTCAGCTAGAATTGCAACGTTTGAACAGGACAACGACTGTCGGGTCCGCTAGTATATATATATATATATATATATATAAAACAGTTCCTTAACTGACTGATTGACTGACATATAACGCACAGACCAAACCGCTGGACCTAAAGGGCTGAAATTTTGCATGTCGATTCTTCTTATAGTGTAGGGGTGCACTAAGAGAGATTTTTGAAAAATTCGTCTTAGATTTTTTAAAATTAAATTTTTAAGCTGTTTTTGTAACATTCTTTAAAGTTTGCATTTAAAATAATAATCCAAGGGTTATAAAATTTATATCACATGAAAGATCATAAAAATTCCTTTAAAATGAATTTTTTCGAATCTTTACCTCCATTTTCTGATTTTTGGTGAATTTTTAAAGATAAATTTTTAGAATTTAATTTAGTAAATGCTGATCACGGGGTTTCTTTTCTTTTTGTGATACTTGAAATTTATTTTGCGTCACGTGCATAACAATGAAATAGACAAAAAAATTATTTCTTCCTGATGCGGCAGACGATTTGACAATATCCAAAAAATATATTAAAATACAGTAAAAGAAATTTTCCTCAAATTGTACTATATTAACTGTACTGTATTCTTTAGCAAGTTCTATTAAATTTAATTTGAATATTTTCTTCTACATTATTTTGTCTATAAAAATATCCGTTACAATTTTTTTATAAATATATTTTTTCGTTTTCTTTTACATCAATTGCATACATTGATATTTGTATTTATTATATATATACATATATATATATGTGTGTGTGTGTGTGTGTGCAATAAATTAAATATTATGCCCTCCATTCTAGCATTTAAATTCCCTTTCCTAAATCCAATCCCCAGTAACATTACTTTATCACTTTAAAACACTTAGCAACAGGACTTCCCATAAAATCGCATGTGCTGCATTCCTACACGTGTATACTTCTGGAGAAAAGAGTGGGTTCACATCGCGAGCCCCGATATTTTGCTGACCCTTCAAAATAACAGTTACATGTACGTCGCCTCTCGCGCGTAAGGTTGAAAGGTGATATTATTCGCTTCCGAGCATCTGAAATGGACGGATGTCTTTTTTTTTTTGCCACTCAAATAAAGAGATTCGGCCAGACTGCATCTAAATTTCATTCCTTTCAGGCTGAGTCTAGCTCCAGCCATGTAAATAGGAGCTAGTTTTCCTTTTCAGTTTGCATTTTAAGGAAGAATGTAATGAATATTAAATATATATATATATGGCATTAATCGCATACATTGACCATTGTATTTAATTTGAATGTACTCCGTAGCGAAGTACGGGTTTTCAGCTAGTATATATATATATATATATATATATATATATATATATATATATATATATATATATATATATATATATATATATATATATATATAAAGGAATAAGTCCTGGCTTATACATCTATACACATATCAACGCCCAGCAAAATCTATTGGAGATACAGATATCAAAGTTTAGGAGCTTATTCCTTTTTGTCTAACAGATATCATTTAAGAAGCGATTTTTCAAAATTCGTCCCCCAAGGGGGGGGGGGGCAAACGTGTTTTTTACATATTCCTTCATAACTCAAAGATGGAAACAGACATCCATAAGATTCTTGCTTTAAAATGAAAGGAACACGAATACCTAAAAACTAATTTCAGGATTTTTCAAAATTCGGCCCCTAAAGGGGGGAGGGGGTCTAAACATGTTTTTACGTGTTTTTCACATATTCCTTCCTATCTCAAAGAAACAAACAGATATCCATAAGATTCTTGCTTTAAAATGAAATGAACACGATTACCTAAATCTAATTTCAGGATTTTTCAAAATTCAACTTCCAAGGGAGGGGGTAAACATGTTTTTACGTGTTTTTCACATATTCCTTCATATCTCAAAGCAAGAAACAGATATCCATAAGATTCTTGATTTTAAATGTAACAAACACGGTCAATGCCACGAATTTTCGACATTCGCTTTAGATTTTGTAAAAAAAATTAAAAACTGAATATTCGGGGGGAAAGATAATATTTTTCCATAAAGATGACAAACTCTAAATGACAGAGATTTTCGATTAGGATTACAAAGTTTGCCTGAAAACAAAATTTAGAATTTTTCAAAATTCACCCCCTCCTCTCCCCCATTAAAAATTTGTAAAGATATATCAGGAAAATCAAATATCGTAATATTTCATGGAGAAAAAAAAACACCCTTAAACACTTTTTTTGGTTTGCTCATGTAATCGCCAGATAGCAGCACTGTGATGTCACTGATGTCAGTGGTTGGTTCAAAGTTATGAATTTCGATTTGGCAGCAGGTCGCATGTAAAAGCACGTGAGTTAAAAGTCGGACTGTGTTTTTAACTTTTAACGTTATACTTTATTTTTTATTTATTTAAAGATAAATAATATTTTCTACAATTTTCATTTATAATTTTTTTAATTTTTAACATTGTAAATTTAACATTATTATTTGATTTTTTTTATTTATTTAAAGTTAAATAATATTTTCTACAAACTTTAATTTATAAATTGTTTAATTTGTAACATTGTAATTTAAACATTATTATTTGATTTTTTCTATTTATTTAAAATTAAATAATATTCTCTACAAATTAGGAAAGATAAGCTTAATTTGATTTTTAACTCTTGATCAGATTTACTTAACTTGATTTTTAATTATATTTCTGAACTGGATTTAATTTTGATTTTTATATCTTCTAAAATGGAAGAATATTTCTGTATAAATTGGGAGTTAGTACTTCATAGTATTTTCCTACGCTTCCCTACAGTATCTTTTCGATGAATATAGTTGTCTGCCCTCAGCTCTTCAAGGTTAAACCCGGATATAGTTTAACCTTTCAGTCTCTATTTTACCATACATATCTACTAAAAATTGTCTAAAGAGGGAGCGGATGTACAATAGGTGGTTGTCTTCTCCTTTTCTGACCATAATGCGATAGCAGTAGAAGCTCAATGCAGAGATTGTCTTGTTGATAGGCAACTTGGTCTAAAGCCGGTCACTCACGTAGACTTCTGTCGTCTGGGACGTGGGAATTCGAACGAAATGGAAATAGAAAAATTATTTTTTAGTCCCGAATTTTAAATTCAGTTTATTGAACTATATAGAAACCTACCGTGCATATGGAAGATTAATTCGGAACATTATTCTAATATTATTTTTTGTTGTTTGTAGAAAATAATAAATAAAAACTTTTTATTATAATAGTTATAAAGGTGCAAAATACTTTTTAAAACAGACCATACACACAAAACTTTAGTGACGAGTTTTGAAGGAATTAATCCTTCATCATCGTGCTATAAAAAGGAAAAAAAAACTTTTATCCCAAAGGTTGAAGCTCGTTTGCAAATAATATATTTTTTCCTCTGCCTGTGATACTTATTTCACAGATGTGTGGCCCGCGGAACTTTACGAATTTACTGATGTGGCCCTCGAACGTGAAAGGTTGAAGACTCCTACTCTACGGTGTATTTATAGCCAAGACAATAAAAATGAGTTTTGTACCCCGAACTCCGCAAATGCGTCAAATTAAAATGATGCGAGTGAAGCTCGCTTGATGATATAATATATATTTCGGTATTGATACCAAGTTAACATTTACAAATTAACTTATTCAGAAGTAAACGGCATAGCTAAATTCTTGAAATATTTAAAATTTTGTTTTTAAATAGTAAATTTTTGATTCCGTAATAAATTTTCCGAACCGGCACTAATTACATGCTGTTTTTTTTCCTTTAGTGCACGGGGCAGGTTACCAGATAAGTTATCTTAAGGATTTATAAAAATTTTGTTTAATAAATTTTTAAACGGCAAAATAAAAGATTAATATTTTGGTGTAACTTTTGCTTCGGGGAAAACGTTTTCAGAATTTTAACTCTAAAAAATCAATGGAAACCTGTTCAAAGTTTCATAGAGACACCTAGCGAGGAGTTTCAGGTTTTAATTTTTTATTCCAAAATATTAAGAAAATAAAAATGGGCCTTATTTGAAAATTTTGAACCCACTCTTAAAATTTTAAAATAAGCTCAAACTTCCTACCAAAAGAGTAAGTAATATCGCCGCCGTCCACACCCGAAGGTTATACGGCCCTTCAATAATAAAACTAATCAAGCCGACGGCAATCCAGCCCAACCGGGTCCCGAAGTTTTTCTTTTTGCAATTCGTTTACCTGTCTTTTTTTTTTTAAACTTTTTTACCAAAAGAGTAAAACTATTTTTAATGGTTTATAAAACTTGGGTACACTATTTTTTGTCTCTTGCATAAAAACAATAATACGTATAATCCTAATAATAGCACAGATCTATCTCTCTGTCTGGAACGCTTTTTCCTTTTTGTTGCCATATTCAAATGTACTTTGATTATTACGTTTTAAAAATAAAATAAATTGAAATTAAGCTTTAATAGACAAAATAATGTAGAAGAAAATATTCAAATTAAATCCAATAGAACATACTAAAGAATATAGTACAGTTTGAGAAACATATCTTTTACTGTATTTATATATTTTTTTGGATAATGTCCAATCATCTGCCGCATTAGCAAGAAAAAAAATATTTTTTTGTCTATTTCGTTGTTATGCACATGACGATAAATTAATTTAAAGTACCAGATAAAGAAATCACGTGATCAGCATTTAATAAATTAAATTCTATAAATTAATCTTTAAAAATTCCCCAAAAATCAGAAAATGGAGTTAAAAATTCGAAAAAGATTTCATTTTAAAGGAATTTTTATGATGTTTCTCCTGATATAAATTTTATAACCCTCAAATTATTATTTTAAATGCAAACTTAAAAAAAGCTACTAAAACAGATTAAAAATTTAATTTTAAAAAATCTAAGAAGAATTTTTCAAAAATCTTTCTTAGTGCATCTCTACACTATGAGAAGAATCGCCATGCAAAATTTCATCCCTTTAGGTCCGGCGGTTTGGTCTGTGCGTTATATGTCAGTCAGTCAGTTACGGAACTGTTATATATATATATATATATATATATATATAAAGACGCATCAAGAAGGGGTATGCAAATTGGACACAAATTGATATGCATACAGGTTTCAACGGAAAATGCAAAATTTTAAAGTTTGGCGGCCAATGAATTAACATGTGACGCTGCAGCGCATCTTAACTGCCCAACTGGCAGGATATTAAAGAGGAGAAATTTCGATTCCACGTTATAAATTCTTTGCGAATTTCATTCCGTGTACTCAGGTAGACAGTAACTATGCCTCGCATACAGGTGCGCGAACAATATCCGCAGATGTCAGCATTTGAGAGAGGACGTGTAATTGGGCTCAAAGAAGCCGGTTGATCTAATCGTGGAATCGCTCGACATTTGGATAGGAGCGATGACACTATTAGACGATGTTAGCAGGCTAACTTGGCCAGCAAGGTTTCCGGATCTCTCACCCATTGAGCACGTTTGGAATATTATGGGCCTGGCCCTCCAACAAGCTCGGGATTTTGACTATCTAACTCGCCAATACGACAGAATTTGGCACGATATCCCGCAGGAGGACATCCGCTAAATCTAACAAACAATGCTAAGCCGAATAACTATTTGAATAAGGGCCAGAGATGGACCAACGCGTTATTGACTTTTTTACTATGTGAAGCTCTTTCTCTTGAATAAATCATCCAATTTTTCTCATATTGTAATCATTTGTTTTTCTGTACATGTACATCACATCTACCGATTTTGGTCCCATTCGGATAACTCGTTCTTGGTGCGTCTTTTTTTTGTCTAAGTGTGTATATATATATATATATATATATATATATATATATATATATATATATATATATATACCATACATATTTATATATATATATGTGTGTGTGTGTGTGTGTGTGTGTATACACGATATTCGTTTGGTAAATCTGCGAAATATTCGGGGAAAGACACGCGGAAATTCTTTAGTTCTCTCCCATCTAGCATGCTTTAAAGGCACGATTTTTTTCTTTTCTTTATACAGAGGGGCTCTTAGAATGCCGATGCATAGCTTAGAATGACCATTACACAAGGTTACTCTACTTGTTTTTATATATCAGAGAAACTTCGTCGAAATCATGAGCATTTATAATAATTAGAATGATGGTGAAAACTTAAAAGGAACTCCGCCTCGAAAAACATCCGACACCTTGACAGTCCATCCTCTCATCCATTTATCAGTACATCGTTTTACTTACTGAATACATCCTGTCTTGGTATAACTATATTCATGGATGCCCGTCCATCGCTGACTCGGCACTGGAATGCGCCGAATGGTCCTCCTCGCTCGCTGGTACCCTTTCCGAATTGGAATAAGACGTAACCACTCGAGACGGTTTTCCTTAATCCTCCTGGTAATTGTCGACCCTAGAATAAAAGACAATCCTTACATTGTGATCAACTGAGAGGGGTGTGCATACCGCTCCACTGCCGCAGGCACAAATAACTGGGCAGAAACGATTTAATCTGCACTTCAAATGAACACATTCAAAGGCATATGGCGACAGCACACGATCTCAGGTGCGTTCTGGATTTGACATCATCTTTTCCTCTAGAACAGTGGTTCTCAACCTTCCTTGATATCGATCATGGCATTTCGGAACTAGTGGCAAAACTTAGATTTTTACGATCGACCATTTCAAGGGTGTACTTTGAATAGGAGAATCCCGATGAAACATCGAGCCTACTGAAACATTATGGCCACCGAAAGACTGTTGATCGTCGTGACCGGCGCCGCTTGACTAGAATTTATTTATTTATTTATCAAATGCCAGCCTGTTGACTATTAGGTCATAAGGCTTCGTGCTCTCCAATATACTTTTACAACGCAATTACAATAAGATAATGCAGGTCATTCGTCTATGTGCACAGCAGTCATATCTTATCCGGTTGAACATAAAATACACACAGGTGAGTTGACAATATTAAAACGAAAGAGATGGGCACGGAGGCAATCGTGCCCACTCAAAAGTCTAAAAGTGGCAGTCGCAGCTGCTGGAGGAGCAATAGGAACATAATAGGAACTGCTGCTGAGAACACTCCTGGGCTTAGCACGAGTGAGCAGCCGCTGTATAGAAGGAATGTCTAAAGACTCTATTTCTAGTTTTGATGATGAATGAAATGGCAAATTTCTGTTTAATTTCTGAATTATATTGCATCCTCTCTTTGCCAAAAAGTCAGCTTTCTCATTTCCTTCGATACCGCAGTGGGAGGGACGCTTCGCTAGAATCACTTCAAGACAATAGAGTTGCGCCGGAATAACAGCTGAGTTGAAATTGTCGCGTGAGAAAACAGACAGCTTACAGTTTAGGGTTGAGAGAGGTTACTACATACGGCAATGCGAGACGAATCGAAAATGAGATATTAGCTGACCTCGTGACAATTCTTTCCACAAGAAGGGTCCAATTTCTGGGATTGCTACAATTACAATGTACTTTTATCAGGCATGAGGAGCAATTTTTGCAAGCAAGACCTCGGTGTAATCGCTCCGTAGAAATGAAATTGCCAACGTGGGAAAAAAACTTTTAATAAATATATTTTATGCGTTAAATTGAGTTCCTTTCACTTAGTAATAACAAAGCCACGACTTTATTGAATGTTATGGAAGAATACATTTTTGTGTTGTAACCTAACACACACACACACACACACACATATATATATATATATATATATATATATATATATATATATAAATATATATATATATATATATATATATATATATATATATATATATATATATATATATAAATATATATATATATATATATATATATATATACACTAAAGACCAAAAACATTATGACCATCACGAAATGAACTCGTGTGGATGACGTGGAGGGCACGTGGTCAGGTTTGAATGGTATTTGTCTGGTGCTGGGGAGTCTGAGGAATCATTGTTGCTCTTTCTTCTGCGTGGGATGGAAAAGGCTGCTGATCTAAGCGACTTTGATAGAGGGCAGATTGTAATGGCCCAAAGGCTCGGAACGAGTATCTCCGGAGCTGCATGACTCGTGGGTTGTTCGCGACCCGCCTTTGTTAGTACTTATGCAAAGTATATGAATGACGGTGAAATCACAAATAGACGCCATAGCGTTGGACGTCCACGCGTTATCAAAAAAAGGATGTTGAAGACTGTCCCACTTGGTGAAGAAAAATAGGCGCCAGACAGTGGCTCAGCTGACAGCACAATACAATGCAGGTCCAAGTAGAATTCTTTTGTAGCACACAACTCATTGGACACTGTTGGATATGGAACTACACTGGGCCCGAGATCATCGTGACTGGACCATGGATCAGCAGGAGAGAGATGCCTGGTCGGATGAATCCCGATTAGTCATGCATCACGTCGATGGCCGTCTCAGGGTACGCCGTCTTCCAGGCGAACAGTTGCTCCACCAATGTACATCAGGTCATACACAGATGGTGGGGACGTCATTATGATTTGGGGAACGTTCTCATGGGGGTCTCTGGGACACGTGATTGTGGTATAACAGACCATGAACTCTGCGGACTATTTGAACATCATTGTGGACCAGTTGCCCCCTTACATGGAATCTGTCTTCCCAACTGGAAAGGGAGTCTTCCAGCAGGACAACGCTCCATGTCATAAGGCTCGAATTGTACTGGAGGGGTTCCAGGAACATAATGCTAAATTCCATTTAATGTCCTCGCCCCAAAACTCACCGGATCTTAATCTGATAAAGCACATTTGGAGTGTTGTGAAACAGCAGCTCGGATCTCAAAAACCACTATGTCGGAATATCCCGGATTTGCGTGACCGTTACATGAACATCTGGTACAATCCATCTCCGGCCATTTACCAAGGACTTGAGGCATCTATGATAAGGCAGGTTACAGCTGTTTTGCGGGCTAAAGGTGGGCCAACGCATTATTAGATAGGTGGTCATAATGTTTTGGCTCTTCAATATAGTATACGAGTATATATATATATATATATATATATATATATATATATATATATATATATATATATATATATATATATATATATATATATATTACTGCTATTGTAAAATATGGCTAATCCTAGTTGGCTAAAGGAAATTCTTGTCCATTATAAACACAGAGCTCACAGTGTTGTCCTATGGGCTTCTGTTCAGGATATGGTTTTCAAAATACTGTTGCCATGCTCCGAAATGCACTCTGATCCTTCATAGATGAATTAGGAAAAAAGACGTATGGCTTTGGCTTTCCGGTGTTAATTGACGGATATAGTTGAGGAAAACAATTGGAATTTGCTGTAAATAGGGCTAAATTATACTATCAGACTCACAAACAGGGGAAATCCTTTTAAAAACTACTATAATTATTTAGTCATTCGCAAACTGGTTGAGGAGTAATTTCCGATATTGATAATTTTTATACCAACCATCGATACAGTGGGATATTACTCAGATTTTTACTCTACTGCCAACGGCTAATAGTGGTAAGCGTCGTGAGATACCTCAAAGTGAGCTCGTGTTCGAATCGCGTCCGAGAAATGGACATTCTCGTGCTGTCCCCCTCATATGGAATAATGCCATTGTTTATGGTGCTCCCACAATGAAGTAACCAACGAATCAGAGATGGTCAGCTGTGTTTAAGACAAACCCCTGCCACGTTGGTTGGTTGGTTTATTGGTTGGTTAGTTTGGGTTTTATGGTGAAAGATAAAAACAGATGTGAATCTCATGTACGGCCGTGTAGATGGTAACGGCAGAGCTGCGCTATAATGTATCAGGAGCGATTTGCAACAGCTCTTGCACTTGAGTCGGGTCTATCATCCACACGGTTCAAGATGCTTTCTTCCAGTTCTGGACTGTGTAAACGTCTCGGCCGACCCACTTCGTGCCGGGTGACGTGGAAAGAACCTCTTTCACAAAGTTGGCGGTGTAACCACTCAAAAATTCTGTAGTCCGGCATTCGTCTATGAGGGAAGCGCCCCTGATATATTCGTAGCGCAGCTCTGCCGTTACCATTTGCGAGGCCGTACATGAGATGCATGTCTGCTTTTTCGGCATACGTGAAGTCTTCCATTACGGACAACATCACAATTAAGAATGGCATGTTCCCGCAGATGCATAATGTTTATGCGAGGCAAGCCACCACCTGCTCTCTATTGTCAACGGAACCAAGCAATCACTTCAATTTTCATGTCTTTTTCTTGTGTTTGTGCTTCAAGCTTCACCTGCCCCCATACATTCTTATACAATTAATGATTGTTACAGTGTACTGTACCAACCCTTTAAGTTTGTACTATGAATTAGAAATTACCCTGTATAAAAGGTAATGATATATACAGGTGATAAAAAGATGATATAAAAAAGTGGTAAGACGATTCAATGGTGTGAACGGTGATATATAAATAAGGTTGGTTGGATTTTTCTGGCACTGAGTCCGGAAAGGCAAGGCACGCCAAACTCTCGTCAAGAGTTGAATAAATGCGCAGAAAATAAGACGTAGACATAAGAAGCAACAGTGGTGATAAGAACAAAGAAGGTAAATACAGCTGCCACGTTGGAAAATAATATTTAAAGTAGGCAGTTTCTAAAATGACTTCAGCACGCGTGCTGAAAGTTCGCCGAATCAGACGATCGTCATCAAAACTCCCGGTTAAAAGCTTACCGATCCAGTGTCGAGCTCTCGCGAAAAGTCAATATTCTGGTAGCTGTTCTTGCTATAGCAGTAGTACCAGTCCCAGTTTGTCCATGTCGCGACGAAAAATGTGGCATCAAATAAACCTGGGGCTGAAAACAATAATAATAATAAATCCTCGCGAGCACACAATTAACAGATATAAACGTTGGCATCATTGGTAAAGATAAATATAATTAGAACCCGAGAGAAGAGGTTCATATTTGTGGTGGTCTCACACGGAATGAGATTTGTAGACTTGTGGGATATTCTGAGACCGACATAATTCCAAAACGCCACGAGAGTGAAAGTAAGAGAAAGACCCACTGTACCTGTTTTCATACTTATTGTGGTTGTTGTTTCTAATGCCTCCTGGCTGGAATATATTCTAGACCAAGTTCATACAGGCTAAAGGGCAGAGGAAAGCGGCTCCGGTTTTTATAAATGGCCCTCCAAGTTTCGGAGTCTGATTTAGCCAGGTGTCACCTAAATTTTGACCGATCACCCACAGGGGTGTGAAAATTGGGGGGATCGTACCCTCTCCCACCTTCTCTAACCTCATAGAGGGACTTGCCGGTCTACGGATTTAATGTGCCCATATCCGGCATAGACACGGAGATATTTAATGGCGCGTGTCGATCCAAGGGCTCTCAGTCCCGAAAGCCAGCGTGCTACCACAAGGCTACCTCGAGCCATTTCTTCATACTTGCGGGCGTGAAGTACAAAAGTTGAACTCTGGTAAATTTTTGGACACTCAGCCTGGCTTACCGAGAAGGCACTTGAACGGAAGGCATATGAACAGTTATGCACAAGGCAGATTTGGAAAGGGAAGCACCATTTGCTATGGGCATTCGAACGATTACATATTGTGTTACTAGACACAATTATTCTTGTCTTATAATATCATTCTAAAAGTGATCGGAGTCGATTGATTTCTAGGCTCGGGGTAACCTGAATTACGCCCCATGAGTTTAGTCGGTATGTAGAAGGTTACGGAGTACGTCCAGCTGGGAGAAGTCAGGTGTAATTATTTATAATTATATCGAGTTATCTGAGTTACATATCTTCATTAATAGTTAAGAGTAATTTAGAGAATTTATGTTAGAAATTTTAAAATAACTGCCCTAGTTTGATTAATGATTTCAAATACTCCTCTTTTAAATTTTGTAAAAATATTTGTTTGCCTGACGTATGTTGCACGATTATAAATAATGACGTAATGGCTTATTATTATGTTGTTTGTTTTGAGAATATAACCCTCTGCTGTTTCTATGCCTTCGTTGAAGAAATAAGATGTTATTTGGTGGGTTTAAAAATAGGACTAAAATTTCATTGTTAAACTTTCGACTAAATGCAGCCGATCAGCATAGTGCGAGTAAGACTGCTGTTTCTCAAATGTATGGATAAATCGACAAAGTCGTGTACGTTATAAACAGTTCCGTATGGAAGAATGAATTGCCAGTCAGCGTGTTAATTTAGCAAAATTTATATGCTTGACCTAATGGATTCCATTGTGTTTGGCTAAATGGATAGAGGGTTCGAGGTAGCCTAGTGGTAGCGTGTTGGCTTTCGGTGCTCAGGGTGCTCGGATCGAATCCCGACAAGCGCCATTAAAAACCTCCGTAACTGATTGTACTATGCTGTCTGATTGTGTCATTCTGTCTGATTCTGTTGAATAGCTACACAAGCAATACAAAATGTCATCCTCTTCAAATAATTTTGCCATGTGTGATATCAGTGAACTCATGAAAACGCGTCCACTTGTGTCCAGGTCTTATAACATACAATGATGCTTCGATATATTGGAAAGGGAATGTTTTTTAAAATCGGTTAAGTACTAGTATTTTAGTTAAATTAACGTGTCTAAATAAAGAAGCCGTCGGATTACTGCAACTACCTGAGGTGTATTTTATATCCAAAACATAACCTTAATGTGTAAGAGCCTAATTTGTTACACAAACACAGAGTTTGAAACGAAGAATGTGACTGCGTGACTTTTGGTCAAAATATAAAATAAAATGTCTTCTATTACTGTCTAATTACGAGTTTATGGCTCCCCAAAACAAAAGTTGTTGTTACTTATGCTCGTCACCCAATGTATTCCAAACCTGGTCCATATAAGGTTGAGGGCTAAAAGGTGAGGTTCTGGTTTGTAATGGTACCACAAGGGTCGGCACTCCACTTAGCCAGGGGCCACCTCAATTTTGACCGACCACCCCCGGGTCGACATCTAGGGGGTTCGTACCTACCCCACCCACTTACCCCAAAGAAGTACTTTCCGGTCTATGGATTTAACGTGACCATATCCGGCTTAGACACGAAGATATTTCAGAGCACTTGTCGGAATTCGATCCCAAGCACCCTCAGTACCGAAAGCCAACACACGTCCACTTGGCTATCTCTGGATCCAAAACAAAAGTTCCTCTCAAATACATAGTGTTGTGTTTTAGCCTCATTGAACGTTGTCCAGCAGATGAGACTGGATTATTTAACCATCGTTCTCCTTATTGGGGATGTGTATCTCCTGATTTGTACCCGAAGCGTCAGTGATCAGAACGGAATGAACCTAATAATCCGACAATTTCGAGCAAGAAAAGGATTTTTTCAGATGTCCACGGTTTTGATCAGTCGTCTTATTCCGCTAAAATATTTTTTTAAAAATAGCGAAGCTGTGTTCAAATTTTGAATAAATCTTCTTTAGAAATGGTAGACACCAGAAGAGGGATGTACTTGTTGTTACTGATGCACCTTTTGTTTTGCGCTACTATGCAACGAAACCTGCGATCACTGCACCGTAGTTTCGCATAGATAGTATGCATTGTGTAATTTGTTGGACTCAGGGTAGCGAAAAATAGGAGATATACAGAGTCCGGTCTACTGAAATAATAACAAGTTTATTAAAATCTTAATTAGATGATTTATACAAATTTTTACAAAGGTCTTTAAACAGCCTTTAGACATAGAGGGACTGGTTTTAAAAGTAATCCGAAGTTTTAACTTCAGCAATGAAACACAATTCAGTAAGAAGTTCCAGGGTTAGAATAGCGCTTTCGCGGGATGCGAATATCTCAGACCGTGCTGGTCTCAATAGAGGCGAGTTAATCGCTGAACTATCGGAACTCTCCTGGTTCCTAAAATTTAACAAGTCCGAGGACTTAGATGGGTCGGCACGAAGCCTCTAGAGCGGGATGCTCTGACGATAAAATACCTCCGGAATGGAGTGTCGCTTTCGGTCCCGAAGACCTCTGAGAAAAGGCTTCTCGGGCTGAGATTTAATCCTCATCTGATTCTTGGTCTTTTCTCTCCGCTCTCTCAAATTTTCGCGCTCCAAGCCCCCTGGCGGGACTTAGTTCTCTTGTGGTCGGACGGCCGGTGGGACGTCAGGGTTCTATCCCCTGATTAGTTTCGTCGATGGAGCCACGATGGCGGCTATTTCAACAGCTGATCTCTGTGCCATTAGTTAAAGTTCGACACGGGAGTTGCCTGGGCGCGACTCCTTTCTTTTTTAACGACCTTTCACAGACTGGACGGCGTCGAGCCATAGAATTTGCCGGGTACACCTGCGAGGGGTGTATTCCTCTGTCTGGAGGATCCTCTGTCTGAGACGATTTATTGAGGTCCTTAATGGAACCTCACAATGGCAACGCTCCATCACCTGCATCTGCTTTTAGTTTTCCCTGGGGTTCAGTATAAAAGAATAAGATTCAATAACTCTTATTAAAAAAAACTGAGTTTTGCACGCTGAAACCAAAGAGACGCTAGTTGTCTTTTTAAGTTACACGATGTTTCTAGGCACGAAATCCCCCCCACCACCAAGACACCAGAATCTAGATAATATGAACGGAACACAGTTAGCCTTGTCTAGGTTTTCTGTTGTCTCTAATGCACCCTGGCTTGCTGACCAGGTCCATAAAGGCTTCGGGCTGAAGTTTGAGGCTCCGGTTATATAGTACCACAAGAGTTGGAGACCGTCTTAGCTGGTTACCCCCAGGGGCGACATCCGGGAGTATCGTAGCCTCTCCTACCATCTCTGACCTTATAGGGAGACTTTCCTGTCTACCAATTTAACGTTCCTATATCTGGCCTAGACATGGAGGTATTTAATAGCGAGCGCCGGGATTCAATCCGAGCATCCTCAGCACCGAAAGTCAGCGCTCTACCACAATGCTACCTCGAGCACAGGTTTTGTGTAAATATAAGAAATAGTTTGAACTTCCGATTTATTTGAAATCATGTCCCTGATTCTTATGCTGCCTGACAGAAATAGAGAGAGTATTGATTCATATAATGGATTTCAAACAATACTATATATTTCATTGTTTCAGATTTAATTACAAACAAAAGCCAAATGAAGTGTAGACTCCTTATACTTACTGCAAACTGGCGGCTCTCCTACCCAATTTCCCTTCTCGCAATGAACTGTCGAAATTCCAGTCGGAAAATAATTTCGATTGCATTCATAGAGAACTTTTGAGCCAGGCTTCCGTTCGAAAGCCCCCGTCTGCCCGTTCCGTACAGTTGGTGGTTCACCTTCGCAGCTCTCTAAATCAAAGTAAAATCTTATATGAAACAAATTTTAATATTTCTGAAGTTTTTACGTCCATGTACTGAAATAAATTAATACCCCTAAAGCATCAACAAACCTATGTATAGGTTTGGCTCTTTAGCTTGAGCATTAATATTTTGATTTACAGGTGTTGTTTAATCTGTAACTCATAAGGGTTACAACAATACTATCTAGGTATTGACTAAAACTTAGAAATTTACACAATAAAAAGACTCAAATCACTGCACAAAAAATGGCTATTACACAGGAACTTACTTTATTGCATCTCTCACCGTCTCATTTTACAAATGTAATAAAAATAATTTTTACTAGGAAAACAGTGTTCTCAATTTATTTAGATGAAAAATGATATTTCAGAAACCAACAAAACCATTGAGTTAGGAGTTCACAGTACATGCTGCTACAAATCTAGATACCAGATAGTTTAAAATCAATGCGTATTTTGTCAATATTGCAAAAAAGGAATACGATTATTTATATTTTTTTCAAAATTATTTTAGAATATTTTTTTCAATACTTTTAAATAAATATTATGAATGATTTTTTCCTTATAAAATATAAGGCGAATTCAACCATGCATAACGAGAGACGAAAATATTTAATGAGGAAAACAGTATAAGACACATTTCTGGCTACCATATAAAATCCGGGACGTCTTACAATTCCCAGGAACAGACAACATCACATACATACCAAACATGAAAACAACTCGAACTATCCTCTTCCACTTTTGCAACAGGGAAAGAATGAATTTTCCACACGGAAACTGAAATATTTGTTTGAGGCTGGTGTGCACTAATCCTATTGGATTCGCTCACCTCAATGTTAAACTATGGAGAAAATGTGTCCAAGTTGGATTGAAAGATTTTTTCTTAAAAATTGTACTCCGTAATAGAGAAAGAAATTTGATACCTTGGGACATTTTTCGTTTTTTTCAAATACAAATATTATTTTAAACTTTAAATTATTCGGGGAAAATACGATATAGTGAGTTTAAAACGCTCATCAATTCCTTTGGTGGACGCAATTTATCAAATGAATCCTGTTGCAAGGTGCATAAAAGTTCAAGCTATCTGAAAAAAGCCATTTTTATTGGATTACACCCATACCTCACTTTACGGCCTAGATACGTTCCGGAAAAGTTGGCCGTAAAGCGAAAAGCCGTATAACAAATCAATTATTTTGATACAAACCCATGCAAATTTAATTGGATCTGTTCCAATTTTTTATAAATTATAGTTTTTAGTTCTTAAAGCATTTTATTCTTTTATTTCCTATAAAAATGCTTACATAAAAATAAAACTACAAAACAATGTAATAATAAACAGATATTCAAAAAATAAACATATAAGCAAAAAACCAAAGAAATCATACGCACATATGTATACATAATATAATAAAAACATAAAATAAAATGTTTAAAAACTGTTTTAATGTGATGACGAACATTAACATGAAGAATAATTGAGCTATAATATGCTGCCATCGTCACTTTCCGCTGTTGTGGCCGTATAACGAAACATTGTGGGCCGTAAATCGAAAAAGTGCCATAATTAAAGAAGGCCGTTATAGCGAAATGCCGTAAAAAGAGCGGCCGTATAGCGAGGTATAGGTGTATCCGCATTTATGTGGCTGTCAATAGTAGATACATTTTCTCCATAGGTTATCATTGAGGTGAGTGAATCCAGTAGGGTTAGTACACAGCAGCCTTAATGTTGAAATAAGGGAGGATTGTAAAGTCGAGAAAAGCGGCCGCATCCTATGAAAACTGATATTGGTGTTTCCAAGTATAAGTGCTCTAAAAGTGTCTCGAAGAAAAGTTCTTTCAAATTCGCAAAATAATGCCAGGAAATCTATCACACAAGAAAATGGACATCCTTGAATTTTTTGCTTTACTGCGGATTGTTACGTACGATATTTAAATTGAAATTTTTCTTCTACCTGCTCATGTAAATCAGACTCCTGGTAGTGATACACGCCGATGTCCGTGTAAAGTACCTACGCCAAAACTTTGTTTGGACAAATGTTTGGAAACTGTGTTCTCACGCATATTTCGCTGTGTTTTGCTGCTGATAAATATAATATTAATAGTTCCGAGAAATTTCATTGTAATATTCACGATGAAAAAGTTATCATGAATATTATTTTTGAACACGAAAAAATAAGACCCAAGAAATGGAAGAAGATACGTTCAACGCCATTTAAACTTACATAAATCTTTCACATGCCTTGAGGGCATCAAGGAATACGATTCAGCCATGCGCAGAATGTCTTCTGCGAATTATTAAAATATGTTATAGTTTAATGGATTTCATAAAAATATGCTCACCCTTTTGACAACATATAAAAAATTGTACTCAGGACCTTTTCTGATAAGCTATTACTAGGGAATTTAAAAGCAAAGACTGGGTAGAGTTCGGCTTTGGAAAGGGGTATTAAATAATACACCTTTTAAAAAATTGCTTACTAGGCTCCATCCTGATTAAGTGATATTACTGAGTTTGGCTTTGCAAAGAGAAAATAAAATCATAAAATACAAAGGAACATAAAAGGAAATTGTAAAATTAAAGCTGACCGAAATTTTCTTGTCAGTTATTTTACAGTTCAGATCACTAGTGAATCCCCCATTTACAGATAAATCAAATTTCAAATGGAGATAGAAACGTTTGTCGAGTTGACATCGTTTCATTTAGTACAGAGGGTTTAAATTGACTCTGTTACTCTGCTCAGTGAAAGACTCCATCTAATATGTTGGTAGAGTCTAAAAAACTCTTTTACCAAGATCTCAAATAGAACGTTATCAGAATCTCACATGTCAATGACAGCTGTGGAGGGTGTCTAATTGAAAACAGTCGAGTATTTATGCGGAGTAAATATGTTTTAATAAAAAGGAAAATTACATGAGGTGCAGAAACTTACTTTCCATGCAAGGGTTATTGCTGACATTCCAAGTGCCGTTGAGACATGTTAGGGACTCTGAAGGGGAGGAGAGGACATATTCTCCGCGGCAACGTATACCCAGGGATTTCGAATGCTCAGCTATCTTGTTCAAGGGGATGTCGAGACCATCGTAGCGTTTGAGGTCTTCCGTATTGCAGCCTGAAACGAAAACCGAATTTTATTTCTAAAAGTAAAACCCTCTCAGTTTGACAGAAATCAATTGAAACGCATAAACCATGGCAGGTCATATTTGCCACAACAAGGCATTCCCGAATATCCACAAGAGATATCCTAAGATTTTTCCTAGAGATAGGTTCCTCTGCAGATCAAAGCCGACAAGAAAGCTGGAAAAAATTAGAAATATTTTTGCTGGAGACTGACAATTTGCAGGCAATCTATCCCGCAGAGAATTAAAAAAATTAATCGTATTGTACATTTTTTGAATGCTTTAGAGACAATTACCATAATACAGGCCCATGACAGTTCAGTATTCTGGACATTCATTTTTATACATGAGTTACTTATATAAATGTTCTTTGTTCCGTGAAGTTTATTTCATCCTTAAGCTTCTTTAATTTAGGATCACAGATCTCGCGGTTCTTTCCTCTTCGGTCTGATTTAACTGGAATTTGTCAGTCAAACCATAAAACTTTTAAAACTTCCGCGTTTGAGTTTTCATCCCTTCATCTGCGCTTGCGTACGAGTCCGTAAAGAGCGTAACACAAAATGCTGGGTCAAAATCTATCGATGTGGGTTGTACAATAAAATAGCTAACGTAACATGCGCATATGAAATCAGCATGTTAACTCTCTTACAAAGGCGCCCGCTTAGTATAGTGGTTAGCGTACATAGCTGCATGCAGTGGGCTTGGGTTCACATCCCAAATAGGGCTTGGCCGTTTCGGTGTCGTCCCCCTAATAGGAAGCAAACATAGCTCACCTATATGGTTTTTTATAATAAAGTAGCTTGCAAAACATTGCGGTGAATAACAAAAGGCGAATGTTTCACGACAAGTGCCTCCGCATTAGGAAAAAAATGGTTCTCTGACTGATTTCTGCTTGCAGAAGTACTATATTGAGTCTAAATATCGGCTGATTGGTAGGTACCATACTTAAAACAATTTATAATTTCAAAATTTACACCTCATTTTTATAAAACTCCTTTTTTTATCGAAAAATATTACTCTTGATAATTAATCTGTATGCCTTACGGAATTTAGTTTTATATTACTCTATTTAATCTTCGGTAAAGCCGAGCTCGAAGAGTATGTGTCACCGAACGTTACGTGGGTGGGCACGGAGACTGGAAGTTTATCACAGTTAAAGGGGTTTTATTCGACTTTTATTATTTTGGCATCCTACTTTTAATTAAAATAGTATTACAGAATTTTATAAAGGCTGATTATTAGCACAATTATACAGATAATGATCTGTTTGATTCTTTGAGAATCTGATGCAGAAGGAGACAAACGCATTCTAATTATGACATCAAGGGAACGTATGATGTCGATATCTAGAGAACTGATGAGATAGCAAATGGCGATACGTAAATCTGAAAACTCCTAATGTTTGAGATTTTGGAGTAACAAAGTGGCATGCGAAAGAATTTTTCAGATCCAGTTTCCAAAAGTATCTAAAGGATGTAAGAGAGTTTGGTTTATGCTGTAATTAAAACTGAACTTACTGTGCTATAAAAGAAATCATTGATATAAAAAGTAATTAAGCAAAATAATTAAATATTCAAATGATCGAAATGCTGAAAAGGATATGTCTTGTTTAGGTATAAAAGTAATCAATAAAATTTTAGGTAGCATAAAGTATAGAATTAAATTTCGGTTGTTAAATAAAAATGTTAAATGATATAAAAAAATTCTCAAAAATATAAATATAAGTATTAAATTAAATTAACCTTGGTATGAGTAAAATAAATGTTTGTCAACTGTCTTTCGTTTCGTGCAATACAAAAATAAAGGTAATTTTTCAGATACAGAAAATATTACGCTGAAATGAAAATACAATGGTATATTAAAACTTAATTATAATATTAAAAGTGATTCTTCAGCTTTTAAAAAACTGTAAACCCCAAAATATTGAGACATTAATGAGAATCTTACGTTTTAAAATGAGTTTTCGATGACTTCGAACTCAATCATACCATTGTTGTGCTTGTTAATAAATCGAAAGAATTTCGCTCCTCAGCACCTCCTTTCTAGGTCATGCACCTGTAGCAAACGGAAGCACCACTACCTGTAGTCTTGAAATGTTAAACATATCAAAAACAATGGAGGATTCAAAGATGGTGGGCTTCCTCCTTGACCTTTTCGCAAGGGGAAAGCAAATTCAAACAGGACCACTTGAAAAGAAGAGTCTGGACTTTCTGAATAAATGGTGAATTTTCGGTCAGCAGAAACAAAGCCATCGTGTCACGATCAAGCGTCTAATCTTAAAACATTTTCAGAAGCCGTTCAACGAAATTGATTTTTGATTTGGTTATTTCTTGCGTATATTTCAACGAGAAACTGAAAGCAAGGCTTTTTTGGCGATATCGGGATGAGACAGCTACTAAAAGTTTCACGTTTCTTATATTCCCTGAACAAAATTGAGTTTTACGTAATAGGTGATCATTTGTTCCAGTCGACAAAAATTTCCAGTGAGAACGTAAGGTAAGCAAAATTTTCTCAATAAATTTAACACTGACTCGATTTCTAATTTTCATCCATTTGGCCATAATTTTAGCGTAAAAGTCCACTACCTACACAAAAACTGGATTAGTTTTCCTTCAAAACCTTCAGGACTTAGGCCA
Organism: Dolomedes plantarius; assembly: GCA_907164885.2. Classification (NCBI taxonomy): domain Eukaryota; kingdom Metazoa; phylum Arthropoda; class Arachnida; order Araneae; family Dolomedidae; genus Dolomedes; species Dolomedes plantarius. The sequence continues at coordinate 170,152,413 of OU015490.1, forward strand.
AGAGAATGTAGATAGATTCCATTAGGACACACGAATCACGGTAGAGTTATCACAACAGGGAAACTGAGATAACTGCACAATAAAAGATTATTGTTCGAATCTTCAGGCGCACTGTCCTGAAAAATCCAACTTTAAGCAATGAAAAATAGGAAATTATGCGACTAAGTTTCATATGTTTTTCAAGATGACCAGTTTAGTCAACATAAATTTACGAGACGTAAATTTACAACGCAAATTTACAACATAAATTTACCCTAAATTTACGAGATGAATTAGCTGTAATAATCCTTATAAAAACATAAGATCAGCACGAGCATAGAGAAAAGCAAGTGTTTGGTGGGACACAGATCTACCCAACGCCGACTTCTACCCGTCACGCTATCACTGACCACGTCTTCCGTACTCACAATAACCATTACAAATGTATTGTATGGGCAATTCTTTCGAATAATTGCTTTTTCTGTTCGGCGCCTCTTTCGTACTAAAACTGCAGTCGCAACATTACTTACTGTTCATGCATACAGGAAGATCTCCTGTCCACTCTCCAGAACGACACACTATCTCTTCACTTCCTACCATTGTCCTATTACCTCGACAGGCGTATGTAACGGTCGCTCCATTTTTTCTTCCCGAATATGTTGTGCTGTTGAGGAGGGGGTATCCATTATATAGAATCGGAGGATCGGCACAGCTGTCTGAAATATAAAGTAAACAGAAATGTGGTTCCGTTTTTAAGAACACGTGTGGACAATAAACGGGAATTGCACCATTTGAAACACATTGAAAAATATTTTATAGGGTTTCCATAAATTATTGTCGGGATTTTCTTACCTCATAACTTGTGATTTAAGAACAGGACGAAAAATACTATTACATATTCGTAAAGTACACCCCAAAAAGTTTTTTTAATAACACAAACAAAGTTATGAATATACAAATTAATGAATTATAAGCGCAAAGTTACATAATTTCCACATGGCAGCCTTTCGTGGCATGTAACACTTAGAACTCAATAGAACTCAAGTTTCGGCCAAGTGTTCTCCAGCATTTGCGGTATAACAATTTGTATCAGCGCAGCAATTCTGCGCTTGAGTTCTTGCAGTGAGGGCACAGGTGTTTGTAGATAATGTCCTTGACATATCCACACAAGAAAAACTCCCGCGGTATGATATTTGGTGATCTCGGAGGCCATGAAATTAGTCCATCTGTTGGGAAAGATCATGTCTTGGTACTCACGTACTATTATTCCCTAATGTGATGGTGCACCATCTTCCTGGAATATCACATGGGGCTGACGACAACTGCATAGAACTGTAGCATTTCCAGGTAACTCACGCAGTTTACTGATTTCTCGATAAAGAGAAATGGTTTTATAACTTCGATAATCCCGTTACTCCTGAAACGACTTTATGTAGTATTGAAGGATTTTGTTTCTAAGATACACAAAACGCACATTGTTTTCTCTTGTGCACTCAACATTTTGAGTTCTCACGTCCCAGCCTTCCACATGCGACGCCTCTAGAGTTGTCGCATAAATTGGCAGAGAACACTTTGACGAGAAATTGAGTTTCGTCTGGATGGGTTTCCTGCCGTGAAAGGCTTCCATGTGGAAATTACTTAACTTTGTTTGTGTTATTAAAAAAAACTTTTTGAGTTATACTTTATGGATATGTAATACTATTTTTCGTCGTGTTCTTTAATCAAAAGTTATGAGTTAAGCAATCCCCCTAAAGATTTATGGACATACTGTATTTTAAACGCATTAAAATGTTTTTCAGGCGTCATTCCTTTAACCTCTTTTCTACTTTGGTGATGATAAAAAAAAAAAACAATTAGCTACTTACATTGCTGCAAAACCGAAAATTATGGGTGAGAATTCGTGAAAGTATCAACATGAAACACATATGAGAACTCCCCTGCTTTTCAGAAAAACTTATGTTTTTATTGCAAGAAAACAAGAAAGTTAATTTATTCTTAAATCTCATATACGATTTATAAGCTTCAGTATTTAAGGAATAATGAAAAAATACTCCAACTTTTTCTCTGCAATTCTAACTTTTTCATTCTCCGTGTGATCATAAAAGTTTTTTTAGAGCAAACTGCAATTTGGCAAATTCTACTATCATAATCAGAGGAAACTGAAATAGCAATCATAAGGTAACAGATTACTAGCGTGTTGGAAATATCAAGAAAGAAAATGATAGGGAATGTTTTATTTTGTTAAATGAAATGTAAATACGATATTTGCGGCTTAAAATTGTCGTAAGAAGTGGTTCTAGACAGTTTTATATTTCTCACCTTTGATTTAGGAGTTCTGGTATATTTAAATTTGAACTATCGCAAAATACATCTTTTTAAAGTTACACAAAGTTTCACCATTTTCATTTCTAGCACAGGTTTATAGTGTATTGTAACACATGAAAGCTTCAGCTAAAGTTAGTGTGACTACTAACACTCGCTCAGTTTGATATTTTCCCTGAATATTTTATAATAATATTTTCAAAGAACTAACAATTTGCTTGTTATTCTGTCAAACATTTTAAGCTCACGGGACATAAATATCAAAGAATTTAAAAACAAAGGTTTCTTTTTTCCTTCGTTTTGACTGAAGAATTTCTTGGAAACGCTGAGATCTACGTAGAAACAAGTTAGCGGAAATTTCATATCAAGAAACTGGCTTTCCCACGAAACAATAATTTACACTTTACATTTTATAGTTTTGGAAGAATTTTACATCAAATAAGGAAAAAAAGTGTAAAAAATATCGTCCAGACTAAAGCTATTTTATTTCATTTTTTAATATTTTTTCAAAACACTAAAATATTGATACTATTTTTGTATAGTCATAAATTTTATCATATTTCCATCAAATTAGTCGTTGCTAATACTTTTGCCGATTGAATTATGGTGCATAAGCAACCAAATAATTAATGTTTTCATTACCATTCCGTCCTAAAAGGAACCCCTTTCTTAAATAAGCATTAGCCACGTAAAATGACAACAAATTTAAGTAACTCTATCATCACAGCAAAAGACAAAAAAAAAATCCATTTTCGAAAAAAAGGGGTAAAATGTCAAAATATTCCTGAAAAAGTAGAACAGTCGAAAATTTTTTATGTTTTTCCTATTTTTTCCTTGCGGATTTTTGCATTTAAGAAAGTTCGAAAAATTTGCAGAATCAGTATAAATTTCTTGCTACAAGTCCTACTCAAATGCTTTAATTATATTTTATCCTCATTTGTATACCTCTTTGTTCAGATTTTTGAGCTGCGCGATTAGATTTTTTTTCAAACTATTGAAATGGCAGTTAAACTTAGCAATCAAAAACATGCGCAATTAATTAAAAGCCTTTCTTGATGCCTCAACTAGTCTTAAGACGTAAATAGAATAAAAAACCTTAATCTTTTACTGTAATGGACAGAAAGAAAAAGGCTGGGCTCGAATTTTCACAGCAATAACCGCTTTCATCGTCAGGGGCCGGTAAAGACAATGTCTACAAAGTAAGCCACCGCTCCCATATTCTCTGTGTGTAAGCGTTCTCTGGAACTGCTCCTGATGAAGAAAGGAACATTCTTCTTCATCAGAAATTTGAATACTTTCTGTCGATTATACTGAAATATTATTTTTAAATTTCTTTTTAATATTTTTAAAATTTTTTCCACTAGCTGCAACGTATGTATATATGCAGCCTTTAATAACTCTGTGGGGCCTGAGGTAGCCTTATATTAGCGACCTAGATTTCGGTCCTGAGGGTGCTCGTATCGAATCTCGACGCGCGCCGATAAATACCTCCGTGTCTAGGCTGGGAATGGGCACGTTAAATCCGTAGACGTTAATCCGTAAAGTCCCTCTTTGAAGTCAGAGAGGGTGTGAGAGGCTACCCCCCCCCCCCCAGATGTCGACCCTGGGGTGCTCGGTCTAAATTGTCAGTCTTGTGGTGCTGTATAAAAAACGGGACCGCACACTGCGGCCCCGGTCTGTATGGACCTCTTCTGGAACTTCTAGCTAGGGGGCATTCGTAACAAGAAATAACAATAACTATTTATCTCAAAGAGAATAATTAAATTGCGTTATACATAAATGTAAAGGCAGTGAAATTCTGCTTGAAAACTCACTTTGAATGTCGAATAAATCACTGATTTGAGAACTGTGACTTCTCAGGGTCTTGTTCAGCTCCGCAACGTCATCACATAGGGCACATCTTTCCTCCAGCTGTTTCACCCGTTCAGACTGGATGGATTGAGTGTCAGTGTTTACCAACTTGTCAAGAGTTTTAAAGCTTTTGTCCAACTTGGAGACAAAACTGACGTTCGCATAATCTTTCTCAATCTCCAGTAATGTGTTCTCGAAAATCCTGCAATAGGAAAAGGGAGTCAATGACGTGAAACTGATTTTCTATATTGTGTTTTCCATTAGTGAGGGAAAAATCTTGCGGTTCAAATTTAAATTTTAATTTTAGTATTCAATTTGGGGTTTCTTAATTTTCTCGAGATTTGAATAAGGACGTCTGGGTTCAGAGTTTTCGAAGCATTCAAAGATTTTGCTTTTGTGAGAGATTAGAGCATGTATCCGAACATCCAAAACTCTATAAAATTTGTCATTGAATTTGTTGCAATCGACAAAATGATACTTGTAGAATAATCCGTTGAAGGGAAACCGAATGAACAGCCGCTGAACTCAACCTGTTGGTAAAAGAACAAGAGGGAGACTCCGACTGAGATGAGCTGACAGTGTCCACAGCCATTTTATCTTAAGTCACCAACTAGGGGAGCCTGCCAACAGCCATAGGCTGACTCAAAAAATTGTTGTATGATATAAGCCATTGCTTACCCGTGGATGTCGTGCAAGCCACGAAGTTCAGACATTAAAAAATTCCGTTAATCTTTAAAGCGGGGTGAATGTTAAAACAAAAAAAATGCAGCAATAATAAGGGTATACTTTTTACAATTTTAGGAGAGATTTCATGTTTGAAGCAACACTAAAGATGTTAAAAAAGAAGTACCCAATTGCTTATATTTTTTGCTTACTAGACAGCGGCTGGTGGTCAGATAATGAGCCAGTTCCCAAACACATAATTTCTTCCATTTAATAAGCCAGCCAGCAGAAACAGAGTGACTTACAGATACAAGTAATCAACATTTCTGCGTTTCCACTATAAATCGTTCAGAAGCATTTGTGAATTGTGCATAGCTACAATCCCAACCTAATGTTCGCGGGTCTGAGTATGAACTTTAAAGCAGTTCGAAAACATTAACCCTCCATTTAATTTACTGTGGAATCGAAGATTACAGACAGTAGATTCGTTGATTACAGTAAAAGACGTCATTTTCTCGACAAGAGGAACAACTATTGAAAAACGAAGGTTTGTTCATCACTTAAAACTTTCGAGACGCCTCTCCCGCGTCGACTAAGAAATGCATTCCCTCCCCCAGAGGAATTTATTAAAAAGTTTTTAACATCCCAGGAGCCACATTAGTTAATTTGTATGCTAACATCAAGCACACAAGGAAGTCGAATGATTTTCCGAAAGCATGCGCAGTTGTAATTTAATGCGTAGTTGTAAGATTTGTTCTGAGTGCAAGTTGATTCCGTTGCCTCATCACACTATCTGTTCTTCACCGGCACGAGGTGTTTAGGAAGGAAGAAGGCGAACAGAGTGCTCTGAGGATGATACGAGCGATTCGTACTATTTGAATATTACACTCGATTTAGAAATCGTTTTTAGAAATTATAACGACAATGTTTAAGAACAGCAACTGTAAACATGAAAATAACTTGACCCATTTAAGAACATTGAAAACTAGTCTTCTCTTAAATGCTCGTTAAAACGAAAACGCAAGTTTTAAGAGCTAAACTTTTAAATTTTACGCATACGTTATTCTAAAACGACTGATTTACTTGAAGACATTTCAGTGCAGATATTTTTATTCCTCCAAATATTTTTTTCTCAAAGTGCAAAACCTTGTACATGACAGCTCTACTATATGTGGCCTTTCGATCGAGTTAAACTTCGTAAAATCAAAAAAGATCTGTACATTAATGAGAATTTAAAATGCATTCGTTATTCATGCCGCGGCGCTTATACTATTGATATATAAATGACCTGTTTTACCTCATTTTCATTGCCAGACCCTCAAATCTGGAGGATAGGCTGTCGTTCAAATGCCTCAGCTTTTCAGTTGATGACGATATGTTCTCTCTAAGGACATTCTCAGTATCAAGCTGAGAGGCTACAAAAGAATTTAACATCTCCCGCGTTTCGTTAATTTTCACCTAAAATAAAGAGGGAGAAATAAATCCGGTTAAGGGTGAGTAAAACGCCCCATTTAATATTCAACAAACTTAGGTCGGGCTCGAAATGGCCTTGTGGTAGCGCGCCGGGTTTCGGTGCTGAGGGTGCTCAAATCGAATCTCGACACGTACCATTAAATGCCTCCGTGTCTAGCCCGGATATGGACACATTAAATTCGTAGACCGAAACTCCCTCTATGAAATCAGAGAGGGTGGGAGAGGGTCTGATCCTCCCCCAGATATGGCCCTTGGGGGCTCTCGGTCAAATTTGAGGTGGAAACTAGTTAGGACGAACTCCGACCCTGGTCGTGATATATAAACCGGAGCGGCACACATCTGCCAAGCCTGTATGGACCTGGTCTGGAACTTCAGCCCAGGGGGCATTAGAAACAACAACATCGACAAACTTTGGTTGCGTTTCTTGATTATGATTTACTGAATCGAGGATTCTGACAGAGCAATCGCGGTTTCAGCTACAGCTCATATGCCGGTAACAAACAGGACGGACGCACTATCATTTGGGAGCTAAATTTTGAGTGTTTTTGCGAGAAATAAAAGGATGATCCGATCATGTTATCCTAAAACTGCAGTTTCAGAATCTGAGGAATTCTAAAGATTAATGAGCGACACATTCGTTCATCCAAAAGCATCATAATTCGTGCAAAACTCGAATATGCAGTCGTACTATACTTGTACAAAGATATCAATGTACCCAGAAACCATGAAATTACGTTTTGGCTTTGTCATAGAACTTGTGACGGGGGCATTCTTCTGTGTACTTTTCCTGTAATGGCAGTTGTATGCAGTCCTCTTAATTAGGGTCCGTTCTATGCAATTTTTCTTACTGTACTTTTGTTTTTATGCATTTTACGTCACAAACCAACGCATATAAAATCAGTCCTATTCTAGTGTGTTAAAGTTCTTTATAGAGACAAAGTGCAGGGGAATAAGCAGAGAAACTGCTTTGGACAATACTACAATGATTTCATACTTGGAACCTGGGCTATACAACTGATGAAGTCCTTTATATTGTGCATTTGTAATGATATACAGGGTTTCCGTACCTCTCGGGGCTTCCTTACCTCATAATTTTTGGTTGAAAAACAGTATAACATAGTCGTGAAGTACAACTGAAAAAGTTTTTTTAACTTTTGTGGCGCTTAACACATCGAAACAGAACTCAAGTTCCCGCCAAGTGTTCTCCAGCATTTGCAGTGTAACCTTTTGCCAATACACAACATTGCTAGATGTTTTACTACACACCTTTATAAAACAAGTGTGCATCTACCAATGCTTGAAAACTTAAAATTAAATTACTTCATTTGCGATCTCTCTTTAGCGATGATTGCTCCTAAAGTCAAACTATCATTTTTGAACATCTGGCCTGCAAAGAAAGCAGCTTGTATGAATTACCTCACTAAGAAAACATCGAACTTTTCATTTGAGAACACATACCTGCAAAATGCCTGTCTTCGACTCCAGCACATTCTCCACCTCCTGTTCCGCCAAGAGCATCCTCTCCAAAGCTTCGGAAGATTTTTCTTGCGCATCCTGAACTTCAATCAAGAGATGCGTGTCCATCTTTAAGAATCTATCTTCTGCATCCTGTAGCTTTGCAGAAAGATCCTCGCATCGCATTTCCACTTCTGAAATCTTTTTTGAAATCTCATTTTTGTCTTCCAGAAATCCTTTTTGGGAGTCTTGAACTGCCAAAGAAAGTTCGAATGACGACATCCTGTCTTCCATCTGCCTTATTTTTTCTTTAAGGAAGATGACAGTACTTTCAATACTTAAGTCGTTCGCTTGATTTGATGTTGAGTCGATCTGTCGAAACAAATTTCAACGTTCAGACAGTAATTATAGAAAGTATCAGATTTAATTTATAAATGCAACCGAAAATAACATCATGCATAAAAACTGGGAAGCTCGTGATCTTAAGCCTGATGTGTACTAAGCCTATTGGATTCGCTCACCCCAATGTTAACCTGTGCAGAAAATGTGTCAAAGGATTGCCGACTTAGATTAAAAGATTATTTTTAAATAATTATAAGATAAAAAGAACTTTTTATATACCACGTTTTTAAATTTTCTGTTGAATCATATAAACATGACAATTCTATGTATTAATAAATACTTTTTAAAATTTTTTTCTGATGAATTATCCCATCAACTTGAAAGAATATGATCAAATGCTGGGTGGAAATAATGGGTTTTCTGCCGTTTAAAGTCTTATAAGATTAAAGTTAAAGTATTAGCAGGGTTTCATTACTGATTACTGATTACCCATTACTAATTACCCACGTTCGTTTTAACCCCCGCATGTAAACACTGTAGAAAAGATAGACACAACTTAAATGTTTTATAAATGATGAGGACCAATATTTAAAAATTAACAACAAATATTTATTACACACATAAACAATTAAATTACAGTATTAAAATGATTCTTCTTCTCATAACTACATGAATAATAAATAATGTGCTAAAATGATTAATATTCTTTCAAATAACAAATTGGGTCCTCACCGGATTAACATGTAAAGGTATGTATCATTTAAGGGATATTTAATTTAATTTTAAATAGGAAAAAATTGTACTGCCAAACAACAGAAGTGCAAAGACTGACTTACCCCAAAATTCGGCTAGCTAAGGGAAAACTGCATCATTGGGATAAAGTGGCAGGGTGGACTCCAGAGTCCACCACAGGGCAAGCCCGTAGGCTATTCGCCCTCTGCACACCTCTCGCTGCCAATCTCTCTCCGCTCTTCTTTATCTCTCCGAACTCTCTCTCTATCTCTGTACCATTTCTACCCCTTAATATTCATCTCAACTTTTTGCATATATGTTTCCACCTTCCAATCACAATATTTTCTTCTCCATATAAACTCCACCTACGTTTTAAAACCCTTTAATAGTGACTATAATATTTCTCTTTTTTTAAATTCACACTTCTCATTGGACCTATACTTATTTTTCACATTTTTCCCCTTTTCCTTTCTACATTTTTCTTATATTTTATTTTCTAACACCTGGTCATTTTTATAACATTTTTCCTTACCATGATCCGACAATACTGCTACCGTTGCGTAAATTCCTTTCAATATAATCCTTATTCTAAGGGGCTTTCCGACTGACCCTCGTCTGTTACGCAACTCTTTCACCGAAGTGTTTCTTTATGGGAGCGGTCTTTTAACTTACCGCGATTCTAACTTTCTACTGGGCCTTTCTTATGGGGCTAATTCATCGGTTACTAAGTCAAAGGACACCGCGCTATTCTCCAACGTTTTCCCCTCTTTACCATAAATATATTTTTATTGCGTACGTTTCCCTTTTCTAACAATCTTTTAAACTTATGTAAAATGCCTTTTCTTATGTTGACCACTATAACCGGCTAACTCCTGAATCTACCCTTCCTCTGCGTATCCAATTTTATAGCTGACCCTTTTCTTATTTCCTTTCACTACGTTTTACAATGCATAAAGAATCTTAAACATGACTTGCAGCTGTTGATTCTCCTAGAAACCCTTTTGCTGGCTTAAAGAGCCAGCAATACTCACAAAAGTCTCAGAAAAAGAAAAAAAATTTAAAAAAAAAGAAAAAAAGTTGTAAGTCCCGATTTGAGACTTAATACCTAATTGGTTGAGAGACCTACTACTAAATGGTGGAGGACCCAAGTTTGAATGATAAACATACATATATAGCACAGAAATACCAGGTTATATATATACAACACAAAAAAAAATTATCAAATTCTAATCAATGTAAAAGTAGACTCGTTAGAATAATCTTCTTAGTAAAATTTAACACTTTCAACCAAGATAAATGCCTTTTTTTTTTTCAAAAATTAATCCTGATAGTAACACTTCATTAAAGTGTACAAAAAAAAATAGATATTAATATAGGGGAAAATTATCCAATCATAATATAATATAAAGCATAAATAAAAATGAATAAATTGAAAAGAGTACAATAAAGGTATAAATAATGCCCAAACACAAAATTTTTAGTTGCTGAAAAAAAAAATTTATATAACCAATGTTAAAATAAACTTACTAGAAGCAACTCATAGCATATATGCATACTGGTAACCAACCTAAATAACATTTTGTACTTAAAAGTAATTAATGCTAATTCTTGAGCTGAAGGTATGCATAAGAAATGGGTATAAAAATTAGAGCATCATTATAATATATAAAGTGCAAATAAAAATAACTGATTTAAAATAGAGAAATGAATTTAAAATAATTAATGTCCTGAGTATATATTTAACGGGATAAACAACATCAGGTAATCATTTTTGGGAAACTTGTATAAAACGTTGGTTCCACTGGAAGGAAAAATGTTCTATGAAATATATATAGTTCTTGAAATGACAGCACTCACAACTGAAAATTCTGAAGTTATATAGATGAACAGTGTCGACGGATTAAGAGCTAGGTTCTGGTGAACACACAGTTTCTGGGACGGGAAAATTGGCCGTGGATCACTTTGAATTACTGTAGCAACGTCCACAGTGCAATCGCGAGACCTAAAGAGTTGGATAACACTCATAAAGGAAAGTCTAATGCACAAGAGAATGTACACAGAACCATAGGGGCAAGTAAAATCAACTGGAGTTCGACGACATGGTGGTTCTTGAAACGACCGCTATTGCAACTGCCTCACAGGTAAGTTCATTTCGTGCACTGAAAAAAAACACGATTGTAAACCCCGCTTACGCCGACCTCGGAAGGGGCAAATTTAGAGTGGAGCACTGATTTATCAGTGAAGACCAAGCCCTTGAAGAAAATCTGCAAACGCACAACCGATGAAAACGAGCACCGCTGAAGTTAGTTGATCACTATGAAGTTGGAAAAAAAATATGCACATCGGTGTAAGTAACTGATTATAAGGACCACCGCAGAGCAATTTTAAAGTTTATCGTTGAGAGAATGCCTTCAAAGTCTACTGGGAGCACTAAAGTCTACACATATAACAGTCAAATTTTTCTTCGTAAGGATGGACGTAGAAGATCGGCTTCTGGATGAACAGTGGGAACAGCAGCAGGGTGACTAACTATCTTTCAGTAAAAATGTAGCTCTTGCTTTTAAACGCACGAATTTGAGCGTTCTGATGCTGCGATACTAATGCTGCGATGAGTATTAATGCTGCGATAGTATAATTCTTCCACTACTAACTTATAAAAGTGTTAAAGTGATTAGTACCTCGTTTAATTATTTTGAAAAGGGATTTTTCCCAATACTTCAAATCAGTCATGCAATATTCAAATATAGTGGCCAAATAAAGGGAAAGTCCATCTTACAATTCATGTTGAATTGACAGTACAAAAAAAAATTAATCATATAAAAGGGTAAAATTAAAATAACTGTATATTTAATAATTGTAAGTCATTAAATTAAGACATGATTCTCTTATAATGTAAAATATTAAAAAAATTTCACTTATATTCATAAAGAATCAGGGAAAAAAATGATTAATTATCTAAATGAATATCTATTATGGCATACCTTTGTATAAACAACCCCATATCTAATGATGCAAAACACATACAAAGAAAAAAAAATTATATGCATGCATAGACCGTAATGAAATTTCTAACACATCCTCATAATTATCATTATTAATAATACTACTATTATTATACACATTTCTGTAGAATGCCTGTTTATACCTTCATGTACTGTGTTAGAAAAAAAAGGAAAATATTTATACTAAAGAAAAGTGAATGCAAAATCTATATATACGAACAACAATAGACGGGTGCGAAGTCCGCCAAAACAAGATATATTAGAAGTTACATCCAAAATTTTTAAATTTATTTAGTTTTTGATTTTTTTTTTTTTGAGATATTTTAGAGTTAAACAACAGTGCAAACTAAATTTTTGAAACATGATATGAGTAATAAAAGCAAAAGGAAGGAGAGAAAAAAAATTGTATAGTTTCGATTTCTAACAAAAAAAATAAAAGAAAACCCTAGTATAATGATAGGGAAAATGATGACGAGAGAGAAAAAAAAATTATGTGTTATAACTCTCTTATTGACATGACAATTGACATTCGATTAAAGTTAAGGCTAAGAAACGACATATAATTGTCTAATTTAAAATGCATTAAGTATTTACAAAAAAAAGAGATTAATTAATAACAAATTGAAATTAAACAAAAATAATAAACATATATAAATAATAAATAGCAAAAGAAAGAAACGTATGTAAGAACAAGAAAAAAAATTGAAAAAATAAAAGATAACGCTAAGAGGTGCGTTCGCATCTCCATTCATAAGAACGAATTTCAGAATAAAGCGAATCTCGCGTGCGGAATTTCGAAAAAATTCCATTCTTCACTTCTCCGTTGTTTGTACGCAGCGATCAGTGTCGCCTTCTCAGTTTACGAACCAGAGAATTTAATTGTAAGTGAAGCGATTGTGAATTTCATCTGTTCTCCTCTTATAGGAGACAATTTTCAGAAAATCAAAATTCATTCATTATTCCCCATTCCTATTCATTATTATGTCAAATTCACTCATTAATAACAGACATAGAAAATGAGTTTAAACAAAAAACAGAAAACGCAATAAAAATAAATACATAAATAATAAAAAAAATTAAATAAAAAGCAAAAGAAATAAGTTTCGCTTCTACTTTCTTTAAACCGTACTCAGCACGGCCTGAAGATATTGTTTGACTGCCCCCATCGAGGAACAACAAGCAAACAGTACACAACTATAGGCAATTCGAAAACCCGATTTCGCTCTATCACTATAGCTCTAATTCATAGCTACTGTAAAAAGAATTTCCCTCTTCTCTCCCGGCCAAACGGAACGCAGGAGAAACTTGAAAAGGAAGAAAAACCGCAACTGCACCCCCTCTCTTCGAAGGGCAATATTCTATTCTTCGCCCCCTCTTATGAGAGCACAATTCTTTAGAAAGTGACCAATTTTTGCCCACTAAACAGTTAAAATCGTTCATTATTTATCACTTTTCCCTTAATTGGGATGAAATTATTGCGCCAACGGGTGTCGCTATAATACACTAAATACATTAAAACAATAAAGGAAATTCAAACGTCTAAAAAAAAAATACCTTTCTTAACCATTTTTTTTTTTGTACCATAAGCATGCACAAAATAAATTTCAATCACAGAAAATAAATATCAACATACTCTAATTACATCCTAACTACGAACACATAAATTCGAAAATCTTAATAGAAATTTTATAGCAAACACATAGAAAGAAAAAAAAAATTATATACATGCATAGACCGTAATGAAATTTCTAAATCGGAAACCTATTAATGTTATATATATCAAAACACAAATATAATAGATTAAAACATGATTTTCTATCAAGAAAACAAATTCTCTTAACCATAAATATACTAATTATACCATTGCTCTTAAAAGTACGGCATAATAGAAAAATAAAAATTTTAAGATACACAAAAATAAAATTCTGGACTAAAGTCACACACATGTCAAATTGAAATAAAATTGCTAAATGCTACTAATTTTACCAATAAATTACCTAAAGAATCAGGCATTAGACTCTAAGAGTCAGGCATGTTAATAAAAAAAATTGATATACATATATTCTACTGACAGAAATGTGCATATAATAATAAAATGTTTTTCCCCGATATATATATATATATATATATAGATATATCTATATAATATATAAATTTGAAAGAAATATTAAAACACATAAATTTTATAATAATAACGATATGCCAATACAGGTATTCACAATTTTAAACACATTAAGAAAATAATTTAAATTCTTGCATTTAATCAAGAATTAAAGCAATTATAATAATAAAAAAAATTGTATCATCATAGTATAGAACATGTCAAAAAAAAGTCCTAATTTAAACTAATGAAAAAAAAGACGTAAATATTTACTGTGTCTATATTTTTTTTTCTACAGATATTCACTATAAAAAATTAATATCCTTATAGGAAAAAATTTTCTTTTTAATACCCAAGTGATTACAGAAATCAAATGGAATGGTCACGGCAACCATCTGCTGGGTGGAAAAAAATGCCGATTAAAGGGTTTTATCATATTAAAGTTAAAGTATTAGCAGGGTTTCATTACTGATTACTGATTACCCATTACTAATTACCCAGGTTCGTTTTAACCCCAGCATGTAAACACTGTAGAAAAGATAGACACAACTTAAATGTTTTATAAATGATGAGGAACAATATTTAAAAATTAACAACAAATATTTATTACACACATAAACAATTAAATTACAGTATTAAAATGATTCTTCTTCTCATAACTACATGAATAATAAATAATGTGCTAAAATGATTAATATTCTTTCAAATAACAAGTTGGGTCCTCACCGGATTAACATGTAAAGGTATGTATCATTTAAGGGATATTTAATTTAATTTTAAATAGGAAAAAATTGTACTGCCAAACAACAGAAGTGCAAAGACTGACTTACCCCAAAATTCGGCTAGCTAAGGGAAAACTGCATCATTGGGATAAAGTGGCAGGGTGGACTCCAGAGTCCACCACAGGGCAAGCCTGTAGGCTATTCGCCCTCTGCACACCTCTCGCTGCCAATCTCTCTCCGCTCTTCTTTATCTCTCTGAACTCTCTCTCTATCTCTGTACCATTTCTACCCCTTAATATTCATCTCAACTTTTTGCATATATGTTTCCACCTTCCAATCACAATATTTTCTTTTCCATATAAACTACACCTACGTTTTAAAACCCTTTAATAGTAGCTATAATATTTCTCTTTTATTAAATTCACACTTCTCATTGGACCTATACTTATCTTTCACATTTTTGCCCTTTTCCTTTCTACATTTTTCTTATATTTTATTTTCTAACACCTGGTCATTTTTATAACATTTTTCCTTACCATGATCCGACAATACTGCTACCGTTGCGTAAATTCCTTTCAATGTAATCCTTATTCTAAGGGGCTTTCCGACTGACCCTCCTCTGTTACGCAACTCTTTCACCGAAGTGCTTCTTTATGGGAGCGGTCTTTTAACTTACCGCGATTCTAACTTTCTACTGGGCCTTTCTTATGGGGCTAATTCATCGGTTACTAAGTCAAAGGACACCGCGCTATTCTCCAACGTTTTCCCCTCTTTACCATAAATATATTTTTATTGCGTACGTTTCCCTTTTCTACCAATATTTTAAACTTATGTAAAATGTCTTTTCTTATGTTGACCACTATAACCGGTTAACTCCTGAATCTACCCTTCCTCTGCGTATCCAATTTTATAGCTGACCCTTTTCTTATTTCCTTTCACTACGTTTTACAATGCATAAAGAATCTTAAACATGATTTGCAGCTGTTGATTCTCCTAGAAACCCTTTTGCTGGCTTAAAGAGCCAGCACAAATGCGTAATTCCGTTTAACTTTTGGTTCCCGTTCCGGTCGATAGATGGCCGCACCATTATACAAAACAAAATTAACTGAAAATGAATTCAAATCCGCGTAAAGATGGCTAAAAGTATTAAAAGAATGCATTGTCATCGTGTTCTGATCTATTCTAAAATTTCAAATGTCTAGCTAGTCGGGAAGTTAGTTAAAAATCGATTGCAAGATTTGTACTGGACAAACACACAAACAAGAAAGCGAGTTAATAAAAACGTGGTAAAAATGTACTCCGTAATAGAGAAAGAAATTTTGCAACTTGGGGAATTTTTTTTTGTAAATACAAATAATATTTTAAAATTAAAATTATTCGGAAGCGGGCGAATCTGGTAGAGTGTTTTAAACGCTCCTAAATTCATTTGGCGGACGAAATTTATAAAATGAATCCTGTTTAAAGGTGCAGAAAAGTTCAAGCTATCTGAAAATACCATTTTTATCGGATTATGAGCATTTATGGAGCTGGCAATAGTAGACAAAGTGCCTCCATAGGTTAACAATGAGGTCATCGAATCCAATAGGGTTAGTACACAGTAGCCTTAATACTGGACATCCGAAACGTCCTGCGTTCTATAAGTACCATTGAATAACAATAAATACCATTGAATATTGTTGGATAATGTTGTAAAGGGAAAAACTATCATTTTCAGTAAAATACGAACAACAACGCGAAGTTCAGAAAACATGTATAAAACTGATATGAGAAAATTAGGTCAGATGACCCATTTATTCAGAACCTGTGAATGAAATATAGGATACGCATATTTTGTTCCTTTGGACGGAGTACCAAATGCGTTATTTTGTGCCCCATCGCCTGGTGTGCTTTTGATGTAAAGTTAGCCTATACCAGATGCGGTGTTCAATCGTTTCAATTGGGGATAATATTTACAACATAAAATAACTTTTTAAATACCATGTTTTTAAATTTTCTATTGAATCATATAAACTTGACGATGGCTAAAAGTATTAAAATAATGCATTGTCATCGTGTTCTGAGCTATTCTAAAAGTTTTAAATGTCTAGCTAGTCGGGAAGTTAGTTAAAATTCGATTGCAAGATATGTATCAGACAAACACACAAACACACACACACAAGCAATTAAACGAACAAGAAAGCGTGTTAATAAAAACATGGTAATAAAAACCATGTAACTACACGAGAATGAGATAATTTTCAAAATGCGTTTGAGACATCCTTTTTCTACCAAACGCGTACTGCTGTTTCGGCTGAAAAAACGAATAGATACAATTTTAAAATATTTAATCAAAACTTTTTTTAGGGTAATTTATTCATTCAAATCATTTTGAAGCTCAGGTGGAATTATATATGTTGATGCCTTCCTAAAAATAAAAAAGG
>OU015490.1:170171974-170219474 GCA_907164885.2 Dolomedes plantarius
AGCTGGGAAATAATTAGCACGAAAAAGCCGCGAAACTCCATCTCGAATGGCTTGATAACAGTACTTGGTGACTGGCGTTCGCTTCATGGGGTATTTAAATGAGATCAGTTGCAACATCTGACCTTCCAGAGGTGACCATCTCCGTACTTTATCTTTAAGAGGGAAATTCCCCATGTATAAACTTGAGTGTTAGCTGGAAAAAAAAACGAAAACGCTTGAGAGAAGTGCAAAAGCTTAAGTTCGAGTTGGAGAGACACTTATCGAGAAAGGTGAAAAGGCCAGTCAAGTGTTCTCAGAAATGTTATTCCAGACCAGAGTAGTGATGCCCATACAAGGAAAACAAAGAGAAAGGGAAAATCTTGCAACCGATAGAAGTCAGTCGTAAACAGCCGGGTAAACAGCTGGACTGATTTTTATGAAATTTTGTGAAGATGTTTTTCTTAATTAAATTATTTATTCATGTGTTGTTGTTGATCTTTGCTTAGTTTAGGTTCACAATTGGTTCCGGTAGGCAGCGCTGCAATCGCGTTTCAGAATTTTTTTTATTTTTATGAATTTTAATGACGTATACACTTGCATTCAATAACAATTAGCTTAACCTACAAATTTAAATTGTCAATTCTCATTTGATTCTATGCAACTTATGAAGTATTGAACGGCCAATTGATTAGTCATACTAATAGCCATATTAATGAAATTTCGTCCACATTCTTGCTAATTTTAACTTCAATAAGGTATTTATATTCATGTGTTGTGCATTTATTCCAAAATAATGCCATGTCTTCGTGGACGAGGAGGAAATATTGGTCGACGTACACGGAATGCACAAACAGTCCAAAAAAATCGAGAGCATCCCAATGAATGTCGAGGAACGTCAACGAGTCACCGACACACACAGAGCACATGATCGACAGCGTGTGCAAGAACGTCGCGCATTAACACGTGCATCACTTCGCCTTGCGTTCTAATTGCGTTCTAATTTATTCTTGCGTTCGAATATGAGCCGGAAATAGACTATTCGTCATATGTACTTATTGTCATCGGCAATAGGGACAAAGAATGCAAACAATGTCATGCATTTAAATACAAAGGTGAGTCGGCCGGTCTTTGCTGCGCATCAGGAAAATTTTCACTTCCACCATTGAATTTGCCGCCAGAACCATTGAAAACACTATTGGCTGGAGCCACATCTCAATCAAAATTGTTTTCGAGTAAAATTCGTAAATTCAATTCTTGCTTCCAAATGACATCATTTGGAGCAACAAAAATCGTTCATAATGAGGATGGTCGTAATTTTGCATCTACATTTAAGATTCAGGGCCAAGTGTATCATCAAATTGGTTCTTTGTTCTCAATACGTATAGCCGATCCAAAATTTTTGCAAATCTACTTCAAGGGCGATGAGGAGCAACGCATTAACACATGCTGCCATTACAACCACATCGAGCATATGGAGGAGCGAGAAATAGTGGCAACTTTGGAAGCGTTTTTGCAAAATCATAACCAGTTGGCCCAGTTGTTCAAGACTGTTTCCAACAGATTGCAAAACGATAGCTACGTGAGTATCATTAAAGCAGACAAAGTACCATATGGAGAGCACGCAGGCAGATACGATGTACCAACTTTTAATGAAGTTGCAGTTGTTATGGCTGGCGACCCATCTGAACTTCGAGATATACGGATACAACGCAGAGACAACACGGTGCAGATGATTCAAGACAATCATCGTTCTTACGATGCTTTGCAATATCCATTGATATTTTGGGAAGGAGAAGATGGATATCATTTAAACATTAAACAAAGCAATCCAGTGACAGGTACAACATATACATTATTTTATTTTTTTTTCGTAAAATTAATTTCTTTTTGTCTTATTTATATTTTTATTTTGCAGGTGCAGAACTTAACTAGAAAGTTAGCTCGATGAACTTCTACGCATATCGGCTGATGATTCATGCCAATGAAGATAACAACATTCTCCGATGCCGCCAGCTATTTCATCAATACATTGTTGATATGTATGTGAAAATCGAAAGTGAGTGATTACGGTACATCAAATTTAATCAAGCGAAGCTTCGTTCTGAGGAGTACATTCATTTGCGTGATGCTATTGTCGGTAACGTAGATGAAACAACTAATATCAACAACATCGGTACCGCATATATTCTTCCATCATCATATATTGGTAGTCCGCGTCATATGCAAGAATATATATTCAAGACGCCATGACTTTCGTGCGTCCATACGGCCGACCAGATCTGTTCATCACATTTACGTGCAATCCAAACTGGGATGAAATTAAAATTTTGTTATTGCCATATCAAACAGCTATGCATCGGCATGATATCACTGCACGTGTGTTTAAACAAAAATTAAAATCGTTGATGAACTTGATTACATATCACTCTGTATTCGGCGAAACACGTTTCTGGCTGTATACTGTTGAATGGCAAAAACGAGGTTTGCCACATGCGCATATTTTAATTTGGTTGGTCGATAAAGTGCGGTCAGATGAAATTGATAAAATTATTTCAGCGGAATATTGATCAAGAGTTGTGCGACACTGTTACCACTAACATGATTAACATGATCCATGGTCCATGCGGTACTCTGAACATGACAGCGCCATGTATGGACAATGGAAAATGTACGAAACGTTTTCCAAAAGCATGTATGAACGATACTATCACCAATATCGATGGTTATCCATCATATCGTCGTAGAGACATAGACAATGGTTGCCAATCATATCAATTGCGCATGTCAAACGGTATAATAGTTGATATTGATAATCGCTATACAATTGCGATGTGGTGGTTCCGTATTCTCTATTGCTGTGCAAAACCTACAAAGGACACATAAACGTTGAGTTATGCATTTCGGTGAAGTCCATCAAATACATTTGCAAATACACTGCTGGCCACTGTAAATGCAACACCCTGAAGGAAACATGCAAATAACATGAAATTTACAACATGCATTAGCGGAGGGGAGATATGCAAATGATTAGAATTTCAGCGCAGACGCATATCACGCGCGCCTGTGGCGCCACTTCAAAGCGCTACTTAAGGCTTGGAGATTTCGACGATTTCAAGTTCGGCAATTGTGTTTTTCTTGTGGTTTTTTCAAAAAAACCATCAATTATGCCTCGTCGAAAACAGCGATCATCTTTTGATCAAGTATCCGAGTTCGACAGAGGAAGGATAGTGGCCTACCGAGATTGTGGATTATCTTTCAGGGAAATCGGTAGTTATGTTGAACGAAACCAAACAACTGTAATGCGGATATGTGATCGTTGGATGCAGGAGGGTGCGACGGACCGGCGTGTTCGATCGCATCCACCTCAGCGCACCATTTCACGTGATGACAGGCAAATTGTGCGCATGGCAGTGACGGATCGCTCAGTCACATCACGAACCATAGCACAGCACATGCAGTCTGTAACGCATCATCCAGTGTCTGCGCTTACCATTCGACGCCGTTTACAGCAGAGTGGTCTGTCCGCAAGACGTCCATTGCTTTGTCTACCCTTGACGCAGAACCACAGAAGTCTCCGCCGCCAATGGTGCGATGACAGAAGGATGTGGACGGCAAATTGGAATGAAATTGTCTTTACTGACGAGTCACGCTTCTGTCTGCAACACCACGATGGTCGCATTCGAGTCTGGAGACACCGTGAAGAGAGGATGCTGAACAGCTGCGTTATGCACCGCCACACTGGTCCTGCACCGGGTATTATGGTATGGGGCGGTATTGGATATCACTCTCGCACACCTCTAGTACGCATTGCCGGTACTTTAAACAGCCAGCGCTACATCTCCGAGGTGTTGGAGCCAGTTGTCCTTCCTTACCTTCAGGGTTTGCCCACAGCCATATTTCAACAGGATAATGCGCGACCACACATGGCACGCATTGTCCAACGGTTCTTCAATCGCCAGATTGAATTGCTTCCCTGGCCGCCTCGCTCTCCGGATCTTTCGCCGATAGAAAACATGTGGTCCATGGTTGCTCTACGATTGACCCAGATTCCATCCCCAGCTGCCACAGCAGATCAACTTTGGCAACGGTTGGAAGCTGCTTGGTCTGCTGTACCCCAAGAGCTCATCCAAAGTCTCTTTGAATCAATGCCGAGGCGTGTGGCAGCGGTAACCTCCAACAATGGCGGCTACTCTGGCTACTGATTTTGGCAGGAACCACACTTCACAGAAGTCTATAAATTTAATCATTTGATACTTGGTCAACATGTTATCTACAAAATAAATTTTGTTGTGATATCTCTTGCCTTTCTTGGTGTTGCAATTTGGGTGGCCAGCAGTGTACATTCATAAAGGTAGTGATAAGGCTGTATTTGCTGTTCAAAATGTAAATGATAACGACGAAATAACATGTTATCATTTGGGCCGATACATTAGTAGCAATGAAGCAATTTGGCGCATTTTCAATTTTCCCATACAAGAAAGAGATCCCGCTGTTATACATTTGGCCGTGCATCTTGAAAATGGACAGCGTGTTTATTTCACGGAACAGGCTGCTCTACAACGAGCATTAACTGCCCCAAAAACCACACTAACTGAGTTTTTCAAACTATGCAGCCGACTAGATATTTTCGGTCAATTCGCAAAGACATTAATGTATACTGATGTACCACGATTTTTCACATGGAACAAACAGTCAAAAAATTGGGAACCACGAAAGCGAGGCGTCCCAGTTCAAGGATGCGTCGACATATTCATGGCATATACTTTAGGCCGATTATATACAGTCCATCCAAACCAACGCGAATGTTTTTTTTTGCGTTTATTGTTGGTTAACGTTCCTGGACCGACATCCTTTCAATATTTGCGAACAGTCAATGGTATTTCGTACGACACGTACTTCTATGCGTGTCGCGAATTGCATTTACTGGAAGATGATAACCATTGGGATCTCACAATTGCAGATGCAGTACTGAGTTCCTCTCCTCATCAAATTCGTCAATTATTCGCTATATTTTTGACGACATGTTTTCCGTCTGAAGCTTCTGCTCTCTGGGATAAATATAAAGATTTGATGAGTGAGGATATTCTACATCGCATTCGTATTACTGATCAAGATCCCAACATCGATTTTTCGCCGGAAATATATAACGAGGCGTTAATAAAGATTGGGGATGTTTGTATTTTCATTTCGAATATGCCCCTCATTCATTTCGGCATGTCATCGCCTAACCGCCCAGTAGCAGAAATCATTAACAGTGATGTTCAGCGTGAACAACAGTTCGATACAACCTCTTTGGCTACTTTTGTTGCTAATAATGAGCAACTGCTCACTGCTGAGCAAAATAATATATATGAACAAATTAATTTGTCAATTGCAGCACAGCAAGGTGGATTCTTTTTCTTGGACGCACCAGGTGGCACTGGCAAAACATTTCTCATCTCATTGATACTTGCGCGCATTCGATCACAAAATCATATTGCTTTGGCAATTGCTTCATCAGGCATTGCAGCAACCTTGCTTGATGGTGGGCGGACTGCACATTCTGCACTCAAGTTGCCATTGAACATTCCCACAAATCCAGACGCAATGTGTAACATAAAGAACATAAAGAAACATTTAGGCATGGCTGAAGTTTTGAGAAAATGCAAAATTATTATTTGGGATCAATGCACTATGGCCCAGAAGCATTCACTTGAAGCTCTCGATAGAACGCTGAAAGATCTCAATAATAATACCAGACTTTTTGGTGGTGCTCTACTGCGGCTGTCCGGTGATTTCAGACAGACATTGCTGGTCATTCCACGTGCTACATATGCGGACGAAATTAACGCATGTTTGAAAGAATCATACGTATTCCGAAGTGTCAGTAAATTATGTCTTACCATAAATATGCCTGTTCAACTTCAAAATGATCCATTCGCATTAGCATTCTCCGAACAATTGCTCAACATTCGCTACGGAAAAAATCAGTTGCATGAAAATACACAATGCATCCGACTCCCAGACAATTTTTGCAACATGGTGGCTACCAAAGATGCTTGGATTGAAAATACATTTCCAGATTTACAAGCTAATTACACTAATCATGCGTGGCTACGTGAGCGAGCTATTTTGGCCGCAAAAAATATAGATGTCGACGCAATTAATTTTAAAATACGACAGTCATTGCCTGGCAATGAAATATTATTCAAATAGATCGATACTGTTGTCGATCCTGAGGAAGTTGTCAACTATCCTGTTGAATTCTTGAATTCACTGGATTTACCTGGAATGCCACCACATAACTTGCGATTGAAGATTGGTTCACCAACCATTTTGCTTCGAAATTTGAATGCACCAAAGCTATGCAATGGTACGCGATTGGTCATAAAAAAATCGTGGGCAATGTTCTTGAAGCTACCATTTTAAGCGGCAAGTTTCAAGGTGAAACTGATCTTCTACCACGGATCCCAACGATCCCTTCAGACTCACCTATTCCAATCAAATGTTTGCAATTTCCAATTCGCTTGGCATTTGCAATGACTATTAATAAGTCACAAGGCCAAACAATGCCAGTTTGTGGGTTGGATCTAGAAAACCCCTGCTTTTCGCATAGCCAATTATATGTTGCGTGTCCGAGGGTTAGAAAACCTTCAAGTTTGTTCGTTTATACCCCTAAGGGATTAACTAAAAATATTGTTCATCAAATCGCATTAAGTTAAAATTTTTAAAAAAATTTATTCCTCTTAATATTAAGATTAAAAATATATTTAAATATTTATTTTTGTACATTAAAAAAAAATACCTATCATAAAAATGATTTGAGTTTTTCCTTTCGTGCTATTATTTACGACAGTTTTAAGTTTATATTCAACACATTTAAGTTTATATTATATAGATACAGTCACACGAAATTGATAGGTCGAGTTGTGATAACTGTACGCGTGGTGGTGTAAAGTTTTTAAAAAATAATTTTTTTTTTTACATATTTTTTCATCAAAACGGTCCAAACAATTTATAGTTTATTAAAATAATTTTATAATTTTTGGATTTACAACGTTAGAACAGAACAACATCTGTCGGGTCCGCTAGTATATATATATATATATATATATATATATATATATATATACACTGCTCAAAACAATTAGGGGAGCACATGGTTTTAACGAAATTACGCGAATACTTACACCGATAAGTAACAAAATAAATCATCCATAATTTAAAGTCAAAGTTCATGACGTCAAAAACCAGAAAAAGAACATAAGGGCGGAAATCAGGATGTTGCAGAAACGTCTGTTTCACTGCCTTAACTGGGAAATTGGATTGCTCAGTTATTCTTTTTGAGAAAAGGTGACTTGAAAATGTCTCAACAACGTGATTTACCGGAATCCATGGCATGGCATATTATAGGCAGACTTGCATCCGGGCAAACACAACATAGTGTCGCGGACGCTGTTGGAGTCGCCAGAAGTGTCATTGCAAGGCTGTGGAATTGATTCCAAGAAACAGGGAATGTTAGACGTCGACCAGGGCAAGGTCGGCCACGCGCCACTACAGCAACTGATGACCGGTATATACTGTTAACAGCTCGTCGAAACAGAACAGACAATGCTACTCAGCTGCAAATACAGTTGCTCTTGGCAACAGGACGAAGGGTATCCAGCCAAACAGTACGTAATAGGCTTCATCAGAGAGGTCTCTATGCACGTAAGCCAATGGTCTGCATTCCGTTGACCTCCCGCCACTGTGCGGCCCGAATAAGATGGGCTGCTGAACATCGAGACTGGGAGCAACATGATTGGAGCCAAGTGCTGTTTATAGACGAGTCCCGATTCAGAATGGAGTGTGACACCTGACGTGTTTTCTTATGGAAAGGGGCACTCGAAATAACCCCACATTCGTTCGTGAAAGGTCACAATACAGACAAGCTGGTTTTATGGTATGGGGTGGAATCAGCATAGGTGGACGTACGGACCTGCATATCATTCGGAATGGTACTTTGACGGCCCGAAGGTATGCAGACGAGATACTGAGACCTCATGTCATGCCTTACGCTGCAGCCATTGGAGATTCCTTTGTTTTCCAGTTAATAAATAAGTCCATAATACAATACTGCATACAGCTCGTCTTGTGGAGAACATGCTTGAAGCTGAAACAATACAGCGTATGGAATGACCAGCATGCTCTCCTGACCTGGATCCAATCGAGCATGTTTGGGACATGCTCGGACGACGCATTGCTGCGAGACCAAAGCCTCCTTTTACTCTCCGAGACTTGGAGATTGCATTTCTTGAGGAGTGGAACAGTATTCCCCAAAGTCTTATCGATAACATCATCGCATCCATGGAAAACAGGTGTGCAGCAGTCTTAGCTGTTCGAGGAGACCACACACCATATTAAATCTTGCATCATATCTAAACAATACTTTTTTTATCGTTTACATGTAACCAAATTGTTGCCCTAAATCATCTGTTCATGTTTTTTCCGTATTTTCAAAGAATTAAAGCTTAATTACAATTTTTTTGCTTCTTTTTTTCTGTATTGCGCATTGATATGCATGGAATATCCATTTTATGCCAATACGTGGCTGTCATGCACGGTTTTCTTAACTTCTTTGCTTGCTCTTCTAATTTTTTTGTGCAGTGTATATATATCTATCTATCTATATATATATATATATATATATATATATATATGGTGTTTAAGAATGAGTTTCATATTCCTTAAAAAACAAGTCTGGCCACAGGTATTTTTATATAATATAGTGTATGTATTATTCTACTGTCAGGTAGCAGTAATGAAGCTAAGGGTATCGTGCTTTTGGGGGGAACAGCGTAAAATGTCAAACCTTGCAGACCTTGCGAAAAGGGCAAATTGTTTGAGCGCGTTTAATTTGGAGTTTCTGTTACTGCAACCCCCAGGCTAATGGGTGTTTTTCGAGCTATGGTATCGAAAGTCATGATAGCATACAGAGTGCACGGAAAAACATCCTTTGCCAAACAGAATAGTGGACGAAAGGAAGAGCTGAGTGAAAGAGACAGACGAGGTATTGAAGCGGAATTCGACATGAAGAAAGAAAACAACTGCAATTACTAAAATGACCGAAGAGCTTAATCTGCATCTGCATGTTCCGGTATCAACCATCAGAGGTAGAAGGGAAGTTCACAAACAAAGCTTTACAGAAAAGAAGCTATTCCCAAACCACTCATAATAGATGTCAATACAAAATATCGTCCCCAATGTTGCCCCGAGCGCAAATCCTGGTCGAGTAATATGTCGAAAAACGGCATTTGGTCCGACGAATCATTGTTCCTCGCAACAGGATGTGCGTATGTCTGGAGAACACCTACACAAGTGTGAGATTCTTACTGTCCCATCTCAACTGTCTGTCGTGGAGGTAGATCTATCAGGGTTTGGGATGACATCTCATGGTTTTCTTCAGGCCCTACTGTAACCCAAAAAGGGAGATTGAACGGGAAGGACTATGTGGAAATTTTAGCTCACAAGTCCATCCTATGGTGAAAACATTGTTTCTTTCAGGATATGGCGTTCTCCAGAATGATAATCCCCTATACATACAGCTAATCTATCAAGTATTGGTTTGAAGAGCATGAAAATGAAGTCAAATATCTTATCTTGTCCTATATAATCCCT
The DNA here is from genome assembly GCA_907164885.2 of Dolomedes plantarius. Taxonomy (NCBI): domain Eukaryota; kingdom Metazoa; phylum Arthropoda; class Arachnida; order Araneae; family Dolomedidae; genus Dolomedes; species Dolomedes plantarius. The sequence continues at coordinate 170,181,590 of OU015490.1, forward strand.
CCCCCCGACTATGTATCATCCAACCACTGTGATCTGTATAAGCGGATAGAACTAGGTATCGATATCCACCATAGCATCTCTACAGGAACTTTCATGATTTTTCCCTGAAGAATGGTAAAATATATTTTTGACCGTTATTCATGATTTGTATAATCCAATTCCAAGGGAAATCAAGTGGTTTTACATGACAAGGGTGATTCTGCGCCGTATTAATGGAGGTTTTCATAATGTTTGTTAGTGTTTCCATTATTTTGATAACCACCTGTATATATATATATATATATATATATATATATATATATATATATATATATATATATATATAGATATCCTTAATCTGTTATTTGCTTCATTTTTTCGAACTAAGATTTTATTTAACCTATTTATTATGTCATGACGCAAGTGAACTGAAAGTGCTGATAAGGGAGAGTATAACTCTTAGATATTTTGTTATATTCCGATGGCCACTTCAAACGTTAAGTGACCATAAGCTCGTGGCGCTTAAGTGAAGAACATTCCGCTGGAAAGGGGTGACAAAGTCCAATTCTGATAGCAGTGTGTTCGACTGTAACCTCGGTTCATGTTTTTTAGATGAATCGTTTCGAAGAGCAAAGATTATAGCAGTTTGAAGATCGAATCCCTTTGACTCAATTTTTATATCTTGTTGTACATATTGGCTCGGACGAACATTTTAACAATATAATAAATAAAAATACCCCTTGTTCCATACGAGGATACAGAAAATAAACTATGTAGTTCTTGAATAACACAGTACCTTTAATTACACGGAAGTTTCTAATAAAACGTTAATGACTTAATTAATACTATTGCCTGTAAAATCTATATTCTTAAAAAAGTCGACTATGGCTTTCACTACCCTATACTAACGCTGTACCATGGCTAGGGCTTTTTTTACATTTATTCATAAAAAGCTCTGGAGGTTGAATTCAATTTTTATTCCTCTAATGCAGTGATTCCCAAACTTTTTATAGTTGAGTACCACCTGAGAACTTCGTAGAATCGTGGCGTAACACTGTTATGCTATAACTTATTAAAGGGGAGGGGTGTCAAAATAAATACTATACACATATTAATAACTTTACAAAATGCATTTAAGTATAAATAAAGTAAAATACAGAATATAAGTTCATGAAATTAAAAAAGCCGTTTATAAACATTTGTTATTAACAAATGTCAAATACAATTTCCCAACACTGTACTTATTTTTTCACGTTGTACTTATTATTAATGAACTCTTCTGAGTACCACCTTAAATGATCTCGCTTACCACCAGTGGTACATTTACCACCAGTTGGGAAGCACTGCTCTAATGCATGAGTCCCTTCCCGACAGAGACTACGAACATATGTGTTCGCGAAGAATTTGAAAATACATATCAACCGTGAAATATGGCTTAACATAAATTTCCCGATTCAGTTGTGTCAAGAGGGTAGATCAACAACATCAGTTTGATTTTTATGTCCTATTAACGATCGGTTATTCCCTGAAGTTAAGCATTAAAGCACGGTGTAAAATTTAGTATACAACCGCTTCTATTTTTGAATATGTTATCTTAACTTTCAAATATTACTGCGAGTATTTTCACACAACTTTCTAGATAACAGGGCTGAAAATTGTTTCGAGGGAATTAATATAAACCAACCCCAATGTTCTTTCTTGTGAAAAATCAACAAGTTAGCAGATTTGAATGTACTCATTTTTGCTATTATTTTTCTTATATTATGAAATACATTCAGTATGCAAAGATATAATTTTTACCCTCCAAAACTGAGAGTGTTTCTTAAAAAAGGGATTTTCGCCGTTCTCAAAGCGTTAAATTGGCACAAAACTTAAAGGACTCCAGTCTTTCAAAACAGAATATTCAACTTTTTTAAGAATGAGTTTTGATGCATTCTGTAATCAAAAGCAATGTTTTACTTTCACTCTTAAATAGGCGAATCAGTTACTTCTTTAGGATTTTTGCATTAAGGATAACTTACATTAAGTTTACTGCACTAAATGTTTCACTTAAAGGAGGTTTTATTTTAAATTTTTTAGAGTGGAAATTCTAAATCTGATTACTAAATACCTGAAAAAATGGACTGTAAATTAGCAAAAACATTTTATTACGGCTGCTGTGTACTAACCCCATTGGATTCGCTTACCTCAATGTTTACCTATGGAGAAAATGTGTCTACTATTGACAGCTACAAAAATGCTCGCAATAAAAATTAAAATGGTATCTTCAGAAAGCCTCGACTTTTCTGCATCTTACAACGGGATTCATTTCATAAATTTCGTCCACCAAAGGAAATTAGGAGTGTTTAAAACACACTAGACCAGATTTTTTCCCAGAATAATTTAAATTTAAAAATACTATTTGCATTTAAAATAAACGAAAAATGCCCCAAGATGTAAAATTTCTTTCTCTATTACGGAGTGCAATTAAAAAAAAAATCTTTAAATCAAAGTCGACAATCCTTAGACACATTTTTTCCATAGGTTAACATTGAGGCCAGCGAATCCAATTGGGTACGTACACAGCTGCCTTACAATCAACATCGCATTGTTAAAGTGGTCAATGTATGCAATTAATACCAAAAAAAATAAATATATATATTTATAATAAATATGACGATCAATGTATACAATTGAAGTAAAAATAATATATATATATATTTATAAAAAAATCGTAAGGGATATTTTTAAAGACAAAATAATGTAGATGAAAATATTCAAATTAAATCTAATAGGACATACTAAAGAATATAGTACAGTTAATATAGTACAGTTTGAGAAACATATCTTTTACTGCATTTTAATATTTTTTTGGATAATGTCCAATCGTCTGCTGCATTAGAAAGAAAAAAAATATTTTTTTGTCTATTTCGTTGTTATCACGTGACGATAAATTTATTTAAAGTACCAGAAAAAGAAATCCCGCGATCAACATTTAATAAATTAAATTCTAAAAATTAACCTTTAAACATTCACCAAAAATCAGAAAACGGAGGTAAAGATTCGAAAAAGATTTCATTTTAAAGGAAATTTTATGATCTTTCTCGTGATATAAAATTTATAACCCTCGAATTATTATTTTAAATGCAAACTTTAAAAAAGTCACTAAAATAGCTTAAAAATTTAATTTAAAAAAATCTAAGAAGAATTTTTTAAAAATCTTTCTTCGTGCACCCCTACACCATAAGAAGAATTGCCATGCAAAATTTCAGCCCTTTAGGTTCAGCGGTTTGGTCTGTGCGTTGTATGTCAGTCAGTGAGTCAGTCAATTACGGAACTGTTTTATATATATATATATATATATATATATATATATATATATATATATATATATATATATATATATATATATATATATATATATATATATATATAGATAGATATACATAGGTGGATCGTGCTTCTAACTTTTTTGGGCGGGCATGAATCGAATTCAGTTAGGGCCCCCCTCAGCGCATTGCCTACCGGACGGTCCTTAAAATATGAAATATGATTTTTTGAACTTGAATAAAAATAGAATTGATTTTTGAGTAGTATTCAAAAGTTATACAATGGGAAAAATAAATATAATATAAATAAAATGAGAAAAAAATATAGCAACGAATTTTTGTTATGGATCGCATCATCGTTAAAACTAATTTTAAGGCTAAAGACATATCGGAATCTTCAGTTTCACAGTTTAAAAAGCGGAAAAAAATCAACTTTATTAAAAGTTTTCTAAAATTTTCTGATTTTAACTGAATTTCTATTAGCGTTTTAATTTATTTCAAGTTAAGTTGGGGGGGACGTGCCCCCCAACGCTATGTCTATGTATATATATATATATATATATATATATATATATATATATATATATATATATATATATATATATATATATATATATATATATATATAAGAAATAAACATCCTCTCATTTTAAATTTAAACTCATTTAGTATTAGGGGTACGATTATATAATTTTAGGCTATGAAAAAAATATAAGGCCAGGCTTTTTTTTGGGGGGGGACGAGGCAATTGCCCCTATTTTCTTTTATTTTATGAGAGTTCGACTGATGCATCCCCCAAAAAATAGTAATGGAAGTAAGCAGGAGTAGAGTTATACAGACAGCAGTGTTTTCATCAAGGACTAAAATGTCAGGATCAAATTTAGAAATCCTGATATTTTAAATATTTGAGAGTTTGACTGATGAATTCCAAATAAATACTAATGAGAGCAAGCAGGATTAGTGCTATACAGGCAGCAGTGTATTTCATCAAGGTCTGAAATGTCAGGATCAAATTTAGAAAACTTGATTTTTTTAATTTACTAGTGTCCGACTGATGCAGTCCAAACAAATACTGATGGTAGTAAGCAGGAGTAGGGCTATTCAGGCAGCAGTATTTTCATCAAGGGCTTAAATGTTTGGATCAAATTTAGAAATCCTGATTTTTTTTATTTATGAGAGTCCGGCTGATGCACTCCAAATAAATACTGATGGGAGTAAGGAGGTTTAGTGCTATACAGGCAGCGATGTTTTCATCAAGGACTGGAATGTCAGTATCAAATTTAGAAATCCTGGTCTTTTAAATATTTGAGAGTTCGACTGATGAATTCCAAATAAATACTGATGGGAGTAAGAAGAAGTAGGGCTGTACAGGCAGCAATGTTTTTCACCAAGGGCTGAAATGTTAGGGTCAAATTTAGAAAACTTGATTTTTTTAATTTATGAGAGTCCAACTGATGCACGCTAAATAAATACTGATGGGCTTAAGAAGGAGTAAGGCTATACAAGAAGCAGTGCTATCATCAAGGACTGGAATGTCAGGATCAGATTTAGAAATCCTGTATTTTATTTTTATTTTATGAGAGTTCGACTGATGTACTCCAAATAAATACCGATGGGAGTAATCAGGAGTAGAGCTATACAGGCAGCAGTGTTTTCATCAAGGACTGAAATGACAGGATCAAATTTAGAAATCCTGATTTTTATTCAAGTGAGTTCGACGGATACACTCAATATAAACACCGATGAGAGTAAGCAGGAGTAGGGCTATACAGGCAGCAGTGTTTTCATCAAGGACTGAAATGTCAGGATCAAATTTAGAAAGCCTGTTCTTTTATGAGAGTTCGACTGATGCATTCCAAGTAAATACCGATGGGAGTAAGCAGGAGTTGGGCTATACAGGCAGCAGTGTTTTCATCATCGATTGAAATGTCAGGATCAAATTTAGAAATCCTAATTTTTTTATAATTTATGAGAGTTCGACTGATGCTCTCCAAATAATTACTGATGGGAGTAAGCAGAAGTAGGGTTATACAGGCATCAGTGTTTTCATCAAGGGCTGAAATGTCAGGATCAAATTTAGAATACTTGATTTTTTTAATTTATGAGAGTCTGACTGATGCACTCCAAATAAATACTGATGGGAGTAAGCATGAGTAGGGCTATGCTGGCTGCAGTATTTTTATCAAGGGCTTAAATGCTAGGATCAAATTTAGAAATCCTGATTTTTTTATTTATGAGAGTCCGACTGATGCACTCCAAATAAATACTGATGGGAGTAAGAAGGAGTAAGGTTATACAGGCAGCAGTGTTTTCATCAAGGCCAGGAATATCAGGATTAAATTTAGAAATCCTATTTTTATTTTTTATTTTATGAGAGTTCGACTGATGCACTCCAAATAAATACCGATGGGAGTAAGCAGGAGTAGAGCTATACAGGCAGCAGTGTTTTCATCAGCTCGGTATCAGTGGACCTGACCACGTCTGTGTTGTTGTATCAGGCATCAGTCCAAACCGAATGCCCGTAAAGAAGGCGATGAAAAAAAGCTACTGTAAACGGTTGATTTAGTGATAGCGCTATCTTTCCCAGAATCTTTGGTTTTTAAGGCTGCTAGGTAGTGGTTGTATTGGATTCCTTGGACTAAATGTTAAATTTTTTTTTCAGAGGTCTCAAGAGTCTTACTTTTTCACTGAAGGAGCAATTGGGCCTCACGTCACATTTAATTTTATTTCTCATTCCCTATAAAACATAATACATGAAATATTTGCCCCTGACAGCTTAATATATGATCTATGTAGCATAATTATTTCAATATACTACAACTGGCATTTTAATTATTTTTTTATTTTTTATTTTGTTGAAAATTTTAAAATTGTGTTTTGACTTAAATCCATTGCGCGCAAGACTGTAGCAAAACTATTAGTTAGTCCCAAACATTATTGATAATGATATAAAACTAATGTATATTTAACGTATACTCCATTTTTAAGCATTTAAAAACTAAAAATTATTTAAAATTAACGTTATAAATTTTTAAAAATGCATTTTTTCAAAATTTTTGTAATTTTAATTTTAATTTTAAAAAATTTAAGTTTTTAATTACTTAAAAAATGGAGTATACGTTAAATATACATTAGATTTACATCCTTATGAATATTATTTGGGTCTCTAGAACAAATAGTTTTGCTACAGTCTTGCGCGAAATGGATGCAAGCCAAAAAAAATTTTTTAATTTTCAGCAAAATTAAAATTAAAAATTAATTCAAATACCAGTTGTAGAATATTGAAATAATTATGCTACATAGAGCATGTATTAAGCTGTCAGGGACAAATATTTCATGTATTTATGTTTTATAGGGAACTAGCTGAAAATCTGCACTTAGCTACGGAGTACATTCAAATTAAATACAACGGTCAATGTATGCAATTAACGCAAAAAAAAAAATATATATATATATATATGTATAATAAATACGACTATCAATGTATACAATTGATGTAAAAAAAAAAAAAAAAATATATTTATAAAAAAAATCTAAGAGATATTTTTATAAACAAAATAATGTAGAAGAAAATATTCAAATTAAATCTAGTAGGGCATACTAAAGAATATAGTACAGTTTGAGGAACATATCTTTTACTGTATTTTAATATTTTTTTGGATAATGTCCAATCGTCTGCCGCATTAGCAAGGGAAAAATATTTTTTGTCTATTTCATTGTTATGGATGTGACGATAAATTTATTTAAAGTACCAGAAAAGAAATCACGTGATCGGCATTTAATAAATTAAATTCTAAAAATTAATCTTTAAAAATTCACCAAAAATCAGGAAATGGAGGTAAATATTCGAAAAACATTCCATTTTAAAGGAATTTTTATGATCTTTCTCATGATATAAATTTCATAACCCTCAAATAATTATTTTAAATACAAACTTAAAATAAGTTAATAAAACAGCTTAAAAAATTAATTTATAAAAATCTAAAAAGAATTTTTCAAAAATCTTTCTTGGTGCCCCCCTACACTATAAGAAGAATCACCATGCAAAATTTCAGCCCTTTAGTTCCAGCAGTTTGGTCTGTGCTTTGTATGTCAGTCAGTGAGTCAGTCAGTTACGGAACTGTTTTATATATATAGATGAGAAATAAAATTAAATGTGACATGAGGCCCAATTGCACCTTCAGTGAGATACAAGTAAGACTTGTAGAAGAGTAACTTGTAAAAATTGTACGTGTAAGACTCGTAGTAAGACTTATGAGACCCCTTCAATGATTGTCGACTTGCATTTAAATTTTATTTATTTATTTGTACCCCGTAATAGAGAAAGATAATTTTTACTCGGATATCATTTTTATTCTTCAGAAGAAACTCAAGTAAAATTTTTGATTTTGAATTATTCGGGAGAAAAAAAAATGAGGAATGTGTTTTATATGCACATAATTTTCTTTGATGGAGGAAATTTCTAAAATGAACACGATAGCGGAGTAAAAAATGTCTTAACAAAATCTTTGAATCCAAGTCGACAATCACTAGAAAATTTTTCTCCATAGGTTAACACTGAACTTAGTGAATCCTATATGGGTATTACGCGTCAGCCTTAGACCCAATACACACAGAGAAGACGTGGTACGAACTTCTGATGGTGACCTGGCGCTCTTTTAAGTCACTTTTATGCAAACAAACTGCACAATTCACAATGAGGTGGCGTGGCGCGGGCGTGCCCTCCGCGTCTTTTTCTATTCTCGAGTGGCGCTCCGAAGCGACGCGTGGCGAAAACTTTCGAGAGGCGCGTTCTGTTGATTATCAAATTGCGTGATGATTTTGAATTCAACGTGCAATTTTGTGTAATTTTTGAGTTTGTGTAATTTTTAAGCTTTGTGTAATTTTTGAGTTTTTGTGTAATGTTTGAGTTGTTGTAATTTTTGACTTTTTAAAGTTTCCTGAAATGTACGATTTTAATCGTTCGGATTGTTGCAGTCGCTGTGTACACTTTTATAATTACCTCAATGCAATTAACACGCTTTATTCTGGACAAACTGGTGTTCTCCAATTAGTAGCTTTTTTTCTGTAAAACGTCCTCGAATTTGTTCAATATATACAAGAAACATGTATATATAGAACATTGCAGTTAAAAGCATTGCAGTTTTGCAGTTATAAACATATAGGTATTCAAAACAGTTATATATTTAACACTGCAGTTTATCAGTTGGAGTATTACACCAACGTCGCATGTAATCTTAATAATTTGTAACTGATATAAAACAATTGGATTTCGTAGATGTCTTATTCACTATAAATAACTATTGATGTAAGAATAGTGTTTTAAGTGAGTTTACTTTAAAAATTTACCTGTATTTGTATCGAAAATGTTTACTGACGTTCCAGCGAGAGGTTTTTTTGTTTCTAATGGCTGGAAGAACTGAGCCTAGGTCCAGCAAGAGGTAACTTATGTATTTTTTCTTTTAAAAAAGCGCAATTTTTGTGTATGGTTTTAGATTTTAATTTTCAGTTCTTCAATTGGTTTGAAAATTTTCTGTTACTAGAGAAAACCTGCACATTTAAATTTGAATAGGTAAGGGGATTCCCACTTTTGGACAATCATTCATTGGATTATTTCTGTCAGTACTGCCACCTATCGAAATTACTATGATGGCACAAGAACATATTGAAATGACAGAAGAAAAGTGTATCCTTTATAGGGATTCATAATGCTGTCTTACAACTAAGCTCAAAATATGGAAGCGTACATTCATAGCAATGATATGTCCTCCTCTTAGTACAACTCTGCTCGGCTGCTCAAGTAACAATTCACTTACTAATTTTTGACAGATTGTCAATGTTATGTTTATCCATTTACCTTAATTAGAAATTTATCCAATTTTCTAAACACGAGGAAAAAGTAAATACTTGTACTTCAAATTTAAGTGTGTATGAGTGGATGTAAAGTTGCGGTACAAGAGATACCGCGTTGCTCCCGAACACTGGGGGACACGGCTATTCCTATCATGTGTAGAGTGAAGTAGACACTGTGAAACATAGGTAGATGAGCACACGAAATATACAGGGCAACATCTTTTTTCGATTTTGTAAAACCTCTGGACAGAGGTAGCCTATCGGTAGCACGTCGGCTTTCGATTCTGAGGGTGCTCGGATGGAATCCCGACAAGCACCTTAAAATACCTTCGTGTCTAGGCCAGATATGGGAACGTTAAATCCGCAGTTCGGAAAGTCCTTCTTTGAGGTCAGTGGATGAGGAGGGTACGATTCTCCCAGATGTCGCCCCTGGGGTTGTTATGTCAAAATTGTGGTGGCACCTAACCAAGTCTGACTCTGACCCTTGTGGTGCAATTATGAACCGGAACCGCACTACTCAGCCCGAAGCCTATATGGACCTGGTCTGGAACTTCCGGCCAGGGGGCATTAGGAACTACAACAACAACAACATAAAACATAAAACATCTAAAACTCTTGCTACTTAAACAGACATTATGCACATGTATTAAAAAATGAGTTTAATGCGTCAATGCCATACAAATGCTTACAAAATTTGGGATCTCTAATACAAACCAGTGTCGAATTCTTGCCATCTCTGTTTTGTCTTATTTTCTGCATTCTTTTTTTATCGTAAATTAGTTAAAGTCGAGAGAGGTGAAAATAGTGTTTTCAATCAGTCAACAACTGCAATAAAAGTGATATTTTAGTATAAATTATGTAGAAATACACAAAATCAAGAGTGTAAAGCATTTCATAGGTACTCCTCAGGAAAGAAATTTATAGTACAAAGTACTACTTAATTCAATAGTACGGGCTGTAAATGATAAACACCCGTTAGTTTGTTCTCTCTTTTATTGACTTAAAAAAATTTAATTTCTTTTAAGTCTTTGTGCGAGACTTCTTACCTGACTATGACTGTCTCCACTTCACGAAAGGTTTCTTTGCAAGATGGTCTCACGAATTCCCAATTTACATGAGATTTCATGCATTAAAAAATAATCTTAATCAAAAAAAGCATCGTTTAAACTCGAATTTTTTTTTATTTCCCCATACATTAGGAAGAATTTTTTTTTAAAGTACTGCATCAAATTGCTAAAAATCCTCAAAATTTATCATTAACTTACATACAATCTTCAAACATTTAATAATTGCGAAATTACGAAGATATTTTGCTGCTTAGTTTCTAAACGCTCCAAATAAATTAATTTGGAATAATTCTAAAGCTATCATGCTAACATTTTTACATACTTTGACATTAAAATAGAGTGCGAAATAAAAAGTGAGATAATGCTAAAAAGCTGATAAACTTTCATGGCCGTGAGGGTAAACTTACTAAAAGAAAATGTTCTTTTTGTCACCTCAAAATGTATAGTTTTCTGAAATTCGGCCTTTCAAATCTTAAACATACATGATCTGCAAATATCGGATATTCAAAGAAATACACTGCTTTTCATTGAAATCGCGACACCAACAAATGCTAGAGTTACAGCAATGGAACTGATTTCGTCAATGGCACGTTATACAATGCATAAATAACTGAAATCCTTTGTGAGTCAAGAGGAATATGCTAAAATCAGCATGTTGTGTGCCCACCTGTAAAAGTTATAACTGATTGCACACGGCAAACAGTTGCTGGCGTGGTACTGAACGAAACAGATTCTGGATGGCTGTCTGCCAAATGTTGTTCCATTCTGATTCAACATGCATCCACAGCTCTTCATTTGTGACATCGGATGACGACATACAGACCAATATTCTAATAATCATATCCACATTTGAGGGACAAAGCGGACGACCGAACAGACAAAGGAAGAAGTGGTACTTGTGTGATCAAAAGACACTTCAGACAATTCGAGAGGTAGGATGTCTAGAATTGTTGTGTTGAAAGAACACTTGACGGATATATAAGAACTTCTGGTTCCGAGACTTCTCTTATGTACCGCTGACTGTTCATAGTACCTTCGATCCGTATACGGCGAGATCTTGAACGAAATGAAATAGCATCTTCAGACTGAATCTAGACTCGCCAGAGAACATGATTCGCTTCCATTCTGCAATTCAGTATCTTCGAGCTTGACACCATCAATACCTCTGACATCCACGGTAGAAGGTCCAAGGAAGTCGCTGTGGTGGAAGACGAGCTACGAGGCCTCGCTGCAACGGTCGCCGGAACACAGTGCAGGCAGTTATCGCTTGATGCGTTGCTATCATTCACGGTCGTGATAGCATTGAGTTAGTCAGTGTATAATTGGTCACCGCCAATCGAGCAATCGACCGTCTTATATTCAAGATGCAGCTACATGTGCTCCAGATTCTTCCCGTCGATGGGTAGAAAGTTTCTGGTGCCTCTTTTCTCCCAAGTACACGTAATTGTACTAGTGTTTCTCCAAAGATGTACAGCAGTATTCCGATACGGACTACCTTCTATGGACTACTCAGACTACCTTCTATGAACCCAATGAATTTTCATCTCACAAACTCTGTCAATTGTTTATAATGTATCATTTTGTGACAACGCCTGTTTACGTTCAAGGAGAGAAATACCGATCAGATTCACCGAGACAGTGTTTGGAATTTGCTTTTAGACGCCTTTCAAACTCTCTGAATCACATTTCCTTGGTGTTGCAGTTTTAATGAACAGCAGTGTATCTTGCAAAAAAAAATTACTTATTATTACTGTTTATTATCAAATAAAAAGTGCAATTTTAAGATAAAATCTCAAACTTCAAGAAAATGTGGCTAAAATTTAAAAAAAAACCTATATATTTTATCATTTTAGTTTAATCTGTCTCGTAAAGACTGGTTCATCCAAAGTGCTTACGAATTCCCGATTATAGAAACAAAGTTTTTATAAAAACTCTATGGGCAACAAACTGAGTTTTTAATTGAGTTTGATGCCAGCTATTATTTATCAAAAACTACAGTTACCCTATGCTTCAGATTAGAATTTTATATTATCATGACAGACACATTGGTCTTGACAATATCAATAATTGTTCTCAGCTTATTGCTTGCAGAGTAAGGAACATAACAAACCATTCATGGAAATCAGTTTGTCCTAGAATAACTATTGGAAAGTTTCTACCACTACTAAATCGCGTGAAAATTTAGGGTTATAAGGTACTCTCCAAGTTTTTAGCGACCTTCCCTTTTGATACACTTCACAAACTGTAGTTTTATCCTAGTATCTTTAAATTCCCCTCTGAGTTAAAAATCTACGCTAAAAATATTTAGGGCATTCCAAATGGAGTCTACAACATAGAAGACTTTGAATAGATGACTGCTTTTTATTTCCACGCAAATATAAAATAACACTTGAAGTTTCAACCATGATGCACAGAGTATGCAGACGTTCCATCTCTCAATTTCCTTCCACAAGGGACAAACCATATCCGGCGTACCTTCAGCAATGATAATGGTAATTCAGGAACACAACTCACCGAACTTGGTTAGAGGATTTACTGTCCTTTTTTTTATATTTCTCCGATTTCATTTTCCGATAAGAATGTCCAGTTTACTCTTTGGGGCTTCTGTCGTAACTTTGGAGTGCGTCTTCTTCAAGAGTATCGGAAACATATGCCCTGCTTGTCAACACTCGAGGAATTTACACAAGTTTTTTTTATGAAAGTATAGATTGCATGCTTTTTTCTGGTGCCCTTGACCAAAATACACAACATGCTTACTATGTCCCATCCCATGATGCATTTCCAAAAAGCATGATGTATTATTAGTGATGTCGTTTACTGGAAAGTTACTGGAATCGAAATTCAATTAGATTCATTGATGCAAGACTCTCGCCCTTTTTTTGAACGTCTTCCGAGTTGTTTACTATTCTCCTGTCAACTCCAAACCCCCTTTTAAAAAATCCAGTATGTTGTTTATTATCTACTAGCTGAATACCCGTACTTCGCTACGGAGTGCATTCAAATTAAATACAACGGTCAATATATGCAATTAATGCCAAATAAATATACATACACACACATATATATATATATATATATATATATATATATATATATATATATATATATATATATATATATATATAATAAATACAACGGACAATGTCTGCAATTAATGCCAAAAATAAGTATCTTACTATTAACACCTGAAGGTAAACAAATGTTAGTTAGTTAGTGAGCAGACACGGGGACGGGCTAATCTCGCGAACCGAGCATAGCAGGATATCGCGACTGGTACCTATATACTCAGACGGACGAGACGCGTGCACTGATGCTATCCTCAACTTTCAAAACTTTAAACTTTTTCAATTATTAAATTAAAACCGCCGAACTCAAAAGAAGCGGACAGCAGAAACGGCTGACATTCCGGGTGGGCCAGCTCCTTTCCGTTTCGCAAATTTCCACTATTTTCATGCATGCAAAATTAAACTTTTCCGTCCACCAATCGACAAATTTGTTATTTCCATGTGTTCTACAACTCTTCATTTTTAAGGATATACACATTTTTATAAAGTTAAAGATCTTTTTCATTGCAAACGAAGCTTTTTCCTCAAAGGAGTTTTCCGAATTTCACGAAATCGACAATTTTGATGGACAAATATTTTTCTGCACCTATTAATGTCAATTTTATGATTTATCAGCCTTTGCTAGATGTTCAGCTTCCAAAATATACCAAATACATTTAATAAAAAAAATGTTTTCATTCTAAAAGAGCGTACTTGCAAAACGCACTTTTAACTGAATGCCGAGTTCGTAATTTTTTGACTTATTATTTTACTCACTAATAATTCCAGCAAGTTCGTGAAATTTGTTTCTAATTAATAAGCAACTGATGAGGATTCATTCACCACCAATTTTGAATTCGTCAGAACTGTCTTTCTATCTTTTAAGCACTTTTTCCACCCGAGATTAATATTTACATTCGGCCTTACCGCGATACACCTCCCATCTTGCTCACCTACTTGTGTGCTGCCATCGCGCTGACCTGGTAAACCCTACGTTGTGGGTTCTGTCCTAGGTGATGTCGCATCTGCCAAATTTCCCTATCTTGAAATTTTTTGTTTTCCGCCGCGGAACTCTGCAATCATCTCATTACGAATTGTTTGACCCTGCACAGGGTTTTTTTTCTTTTCTTATGCAAACTTTCCATCTTGTTTGCTGAGGGCCATTTTTACCGTAACTTTATAATTAATTTCAACTTATTTTCTTTAAATTTTTTTAATTCTTCATTTTAATCTTAATTTATTTAATCTTAATATATTTCAAATTTTTAAATTTATCTTACCCTTCTACTTTTTGAAGGTTTTAAACATAATTTTTACATTAATGTAACTGGTAACTTTAAACTTACTTTAACTTAATACTTTTTTCTATTGAGCACATATACTTTGATAATAAGCATCTTGCGACTGGAGTTAAAGTCATAGACCTAGGAACTCTACTCTTCAAAATAAATTCTGCTCAGTTGCCAAAAGGAAAAATTATTAGTTGAGAATGAGTCTGAGAACGAGTCATTTAATAACTGAAATCAAGAAATAATTTTAAAGTACCAGAAATAATTTTAGTTTTAGGAAATGAGAAGTTAAAACCTTTAGAATTTTTTCTAATTGAATGAATTTCTTTTTTGTCTAAAAAGCAAAATTTGAAAACGGAAATTTGAAAGAATTATTTCAAAAGCCAAAAACCGAAATTTGAGAAAGAAAATTTTAAATTATTATTTCCTTTTTTAAAAATTCTAATATATTTTTAAAAGTGATGAAACGGTTTTTAAGCATTAAGAAATGAAACTATTTCATTTTAAATCGAAAAAGCAACACATTGGGTTGCCACTCAGCTAGTATTTATAAAAAAATCGTAACGGATATTTTTATAGACAAAATAATGTAGAAGAAACTATTGAAATTAAATCTAATACTACAGTTAAAATAGTACAGTTTGAGGAACATTTCTTTTACTGTATTTTAATATTTTTTTGGATAATGTCCAATCGTCTTCCGCATTCGAAAGAAAAAAAAATCTCAATTTATTTCGTTGTTATGCACGTGACATAAAATTTATTTTAAAGTATCACAAAAAGAATTTAATGAATTAAATTCTAAAAATTGATCTTCAAAAATTCACCAAAAATCAGAAAACGGAGGCAAAGATTCGAAAAAGATTTCATTTTAAAGGAGTTTTTATGGTCTTTCTCGTGATATAAATTTTATAACCCTCAGATTATTATTTTAATCCTTCGCTGCACGATTTTTTCTTTCTTTATGAAAAAAATAATTTGATGACTTTAGATAGTCACAAATACGGGAAAAATAATTAAAAATTTCAGACTTCATAATTTTTTTTAATATATGGATTTTTATGGTATGTGCCATATGTGTCCCAAAGCACACATTAGCTATTTCCCTCTTTGTGCCAGATGTGGCACAAAACCCAGAATACTTGTATATTAGGTATACAAAAAAGAGTAAAATATGTATTCAAATGCTTTAGGAGGTATTTAAAATGTACAAAAGGTAAAATTTACTGTTACAAATTTCAAAATACAGATTCTAAAAAGATATGAAAGGAAAAGATGTATAGAAAATCCTTTTACAATACAATAAAGCATCATCAGAAGGCAAATCAAAAGAAACTCCTTATAAGGAGTGTAAAATAATTGTTTTAAGAGCAAAAAAGTTCCATTAAGTTCATTTCTCGTGAAATTCAGAGTAACAATTTCTTTCTCGATTTATGCATAAAGCTACTTACTCCACACTTTGAACACTTTATGAAAGTTTTGCGAGTACAGTTTGGAAGTTTGCATCCCTGTCTGTTTTCCATATATTCCGGCCAATGTACTCCATCTAATCTCACATCTTTGACTGGCATTGCTGTTACAGGACCTTTATGTTTCTTGGCTATAATTCCCCTTTCTACTTCAGACATACTTGGGCGTCCTCTTTTAGTATTTGGTCTTTTGCTTCCAATCTTACAAAGGCAGATTGCAACCTCTTCCCTGAATTTAGCCAAAGGAATTTTTTGTTTTTCAATGCGGAAACACTTGTCGCGAAGACATTCGCCTATAATTCACCGCAGTTTTGCTGGCCATTTTATTATGGGGGCTCCATATAGGCAGACCAGCATTGCCCCCTATGAAGGGACGACACAAACGGAGGCATTTTAGTGGCGCTTCGCCAGGATTCGATCTGAGCACCCTCAGAACCGAAAACCAGCACGCTGTACCACAAGGCCGCCACGGCCCATCCCAAAGGAATATTTGATAAGGGATTATTTTCTTTCACTTTTTTATATAAGATCCATGAATTTGTCATAACAACATACAGTAGATAGTAGAAAACTCGAAAGTAGTACTTTTTAGGTCTCATTTTATTTCTATATCTTCCTAAATGGCTGTCTAGTAAGTCTACCCCACCCATGTGTTTATTATATTGCTTCACCACAAAAGGACGAGGTATATCAGTCTTTTGATTCAGCTTTTTATCGAATCGAGAAATATTTTCTATAGGGAGACTCCCAACAGATGTTGACAAGAAATTAACTTGCTTATTATCCAACCATGTAACACATGATATTTCTGTATTGTTAATGAGAGCTACTCGTTCTAAACTATATGCCCTTTTTTCTTTTTAAATCTCAGATTCTAAAGGAAGCTTACAATTAGGAATTCTATTGCGTCTCACTGTGCCCAATGAAAGCATTCATTTCTGTGATAAAAATTCAAGTAAGGGTAATGAATTGAAGTAGTTATCAAAAAACAACTTATGGTTTTAATTCGTGGAATTGATCTACTGAGACGCACAACAACATTTGATGCAGACCCTAAATCTGGCTCATTAGGCGGTCGTATGGCACTATTCTCCTGACCACTATATAATTCAAAATCATAGGCAAAACCACTTATATAACATAAAACAAAAAATTTAAAGCCCCACTTATATGGTTTCTTAGGCATATATTGCTTCAAAATGCTTCGAGACTTTGTTGCACAAATTTGTTCATCTATTGATAAACACTCCTCCATAGCAACTTTCATAAATCGTTTTCTGATATTCTCTATTAAAGGCCTGACTTTGAATAGTCTATCATGGACATTCATGCCTCTAGGAATGAACTAGGGTCACATTTGTTGGTGTCGTGCAGTCAACGTCTGATTCAGATGAAGAAATAGCATGTTCGCTTTTATTTTTTGCTGGGATATATGTTGAATCTCCCCAACTATCATCAGAAAGTCCAAGAGATTCATCATCAGTATCAGATGCAAATAATATTGCATTGATTTCCTCTTGCGTTAGCCCTTTGCACGTCATTTTTCATTCGAATGTATTATGGGTTCTATGCTCTTTGTTCCAGATCTGGCACAAACACAAAAACAAGATTTCAAGCTGATGTACTGAACTATTTTAGTTTTAAAGCAGCCTCAATAACAAATAAATGATATATTTAAATCTATAAACTTTTACATTGTGATACTTTCAAGATTTTCTGGTGAAAAAGTTGAAGCAAACTCTACCATTGTGCACTAAGCAGGCTCAGAATTTTTTTAGGAAATGAAAATCTAACAGGTAGTGAGGTACTGCCATCTAGTGAGAAAAACAGGCATGAAACTCTTTGTTTAAATGTTCCAGATATGGCACAAAGCTCAGATCACCTATATTTAAGATCCATAGGAAAATAGAAGGGTTTTATTGGTATATACTACATATGGCACACCGTGCAGTGAAGGGTTAAATGCAAACTTTAAAGAATGTTACAAAAAGAGCTTAAAAATTTAATTTAAAAAATCTAAGAAGAATTTTTCAAAAATATTTCTTAGAGCACCCCTACATGAAAAGAAGAATCGCCATGCAAAATTTCAACTCTTTTGGTCCAGCGGTTTGGTCTGTGCATTATCTGTCAGTCAGTCAGTCAGTTACGGAACTGTTTTATATAGTATATAGATTAAAAGAAATATGTGCGTAACGTTCAACTTTATTTGTTTCATCAATTTTTCAATCATGGATATTTTACACTTTAAAAATTTCAAATAAGTGCTTTCATTACAATGAACGGGGTGAAAAGGTCATTATTACCTTTAATTTGGCAAGATTCGCCTATCCAACCAGATGAGCAACCTTCAAAACATTCACCGGTGTATGAGTCGCAATTTTTGGAACCATCGGCACAATGACAAGGCTGTTTACAGTCAGCACCGTACCATCCTTCTTCACATTCTAGAGGAGAAAAAAACTTGAAGACAAGGAAGTTTTCAAAACTCATCTACTCGTATAGCTATCTATTTCTCTAAGCTGTTTAAAAATCTACTTTTTATCACCGTTAAAGCCCGAGACCTCCCATTGATTTCCTGTATCAACCATATCATTTTCACTGTATATTAACGGATCTTAAAAAAAGTCAAATATTTACCCTTCATCGACTTTTTAGAGCACTTTCGTGTACCATAGTTATCAGGGCCCTATTTAGAAAATTCTTGAGTATAGGCACAACTCGGGATGGGGGCCCCCTAACACTGATGTGGGCGTAAAATTTCCAAAATTGACACACAAAAAAATAATCATGAATCATTGTGAAAGTACCATTTTACCAAGAATTGGCTATTTGAAGAGTAGAAGCATAAAACATTGTCAAATAACAAAAAGCAATACAACATATTAACTTCATCATTGAAACACCAATACAATGCAACCAGAAAAACTTATTAATCTCTTATATACACTATAACATACGTATGATGAACTATACATATAACTATACATATGATGAACCTATAAATCAAATTTGAAAGGATATATAAAAAAATTGCTATTAAAAAAGGTAAAACAAAAAAAATTTGAATTGGGAATTTTTTTCTTTTAAAATAAAAATTTTTCGGGTACCCCTAGGCCCGGGCCTACTGGGCAAATGGAAAATCAGGGCCTGATAGATATATAAGTATATGTATACACACCCTACGGTTTTTGAAAACTTTACCATTACTACAAGTAAATTTGATTAAGGCTGCTGTGTACTAACCCTATTGGATTCCCTCACCTCCGTGTTAATATTTGGAGAAAATTTGTCGAAGGATTGCCGACTTAAAGATTCTTTTTTTTTTAATTGTGCTCTGTAATAGAGAAAGAAACTTTACACCTTTTGGCATGCTTCATTAAAAATATGCAAATAATATTTTTTTAATTTAAATTATTCTGGGGGAAAAAATCTGGCATAGTGTGTTTTAACACTAGAAAGACGGGAATTTTTTTCTTACTAAAAAGACTGAACGCCGTCATTTTGACGGTTAAAAATAAAATCAAGATTTTCAAATATTTAATGTTTTTTTAAAAAATGGTTAAATACTTTAAATTTTGAACTATTTCATGCCAAAATATATTAAATTAGTATATATTTAGATATATTTTATGCAGGTATGCCCAGGCCCTGATTTTCCATTAGACCCTGGCCTAGGGGCCCCCAAAAAATTTTAATTTTAAAAGGAAAAAAAGAAAAATTCCCAATTCAAATTTTTTTTAATTTTACCTTTTTTAATAGCAATTTTTTATATATATCCTTTCAAATTTGATTGATTGATTGGTTCATCATATTTATAGTTATATGTATAGTTCATCATATGTATGTTATAGTGTATATAAGGAATTAATAAGTTTTTTTGGTTGCATGGTATTGGTGTTTTAATGATGAAGTTAATATGTTGTATTGCTTTTTGTTATTTAATAATGTTCTAGACTTCTACGCTTCAAATAGCCAATTCTTGTTAAAATGGTACTTTCACAATGATTCATGATTTTTTTTGTTTTGTTTGTGTGTGTGTGTCACTTTTGGAAATCTTATGCCCACATCAGTGTTAGGGGGCCCCCATCCCGAGTTGTGCCTATAGTCCAGAATTTTCTAAATCGGGCCCTGGGTATGCGGAGCTGACAACCTGGTATGGTTTATCCGTAAAAACATATGCATGATTTGTGCAGTCCTTATTTTTCAATACTAGTATTTCCGAAGAGCCAATATTTCTGTTATTTGCAAAAGGGGGAAGAGACGAAAATTAACGAACATTTTCCCGGTATTATTTTAAAGATTTCTGCCTGTTTTCAATATTGCCGTCAAATGGACGGTTTTCAGTCTTAGTAGGTATGCAACACATTTTCTCTCCCTCTTTACGATCGAATATAATTTTGTAAATGTGTGTATTGCAGACCTCCCGTCAGAAGAGACCTAGAACTGGTTTTAAGGTTGCTGCCTCGGGGAGGTCGATTCTCGAAATGAGGGGTCGGGGATAATCAACATCCCAATACCATTTCCCACGGAAAGTATTTATCGCTCTTTAGGCATTAAGAAAATTATGAAGGTTTTAATTATTTAGGCTTTAAGGAAATCATCGTATGTTGTGATTTCTATTTTCAGGAAATCAACGTATTTTGAAACTTTTAACTCTGCATCGTACTACTTACTATTTGACGAAGTAATGTGAGGGAGTTTCAGAAATCCTCAATAAAATGTGGAGTCATGTTTACTTTTATAATTAAGGGATCATACAAAAATGTATTATTATAGATTCAGATTTCTCGGTAATTGGGTTTTTGCAATTGTTAGTTTTTTCTTTCGCTATAGGAGAAGCGATCTGTTTCGGTAATTTTGTTTTCATTTAAAATAATAAGTATGGCCAGTTATATTAATAATTGATGCAAATATAAAAAATGGGCTTTCAGATATCGATGACAGCACGAATAAATGATAAAAATGACACTACTGAAGTGTGGTTTTTAATTATAGATTTTTCTCATTGCATGTATTGTACAGAGTTGATTACTATCAGAGTTTCGGCAAATTCAGTTTTTGGATTTATGTAAGGCATTTCTTACATATCTTATTTTTTGCAGAATTTCGTTTTTATACGGGATATAAGTGGTCGGTTCTAGAAATGAGGGATACATACATAGTACATATTTCGCGTAAAATTTAAAAAAGTCATAAAATTTCAGAATCCTGGGTACATAAATACAGACATAACGCTCAGTAGTATGTCCGGAACCGTCAAAATGACGGCAGCCGTCTTTCTAGTGTTAAATGCTCCTAAATTCCTTTTTTGGACGAAACTAATAAAAGGAATCCTGTTGCAAGGTTCAGTAAAGTTCGGGCTATCTGAAAATACTAGTTTTATTGGGTTATCAGCATTTATTCAGCTGTAAACAGTAGACAAATTTCCTCCATACGTTAACACTGAGGTGAGCGAATCCAACAGGGATAGTACATAGCAGCTTTAAGAAATATCCACACAAACAACCACGGTCAAACCCTTGAGCTTTTTGTTGCACAGATAATGGTCTTAACAATCCAAACTTTCCCACATTTATCCTTATAAAAAAGTGATTCTGACAAAGGAAAAAATTAATTTTCTAATACTTACTGTCACGACACCGTATTCCTTTAAATCCTGGAGCGCAGGAGCATCCGTAAGGATCGGGCTGGCAAAACAATGCATCCTCGCAATCGTTATCATAGCAACTACGGGAACAGTTGGCACCATATCTGCCCTTGCCGCAAGCTGAAACGGAGACAAGCGATATTAACCTTAATAAAATATTCAAATTAAATGCAACGGTCAATGCATGCAATTAATTTGTATGTTTAATATCCATAAAACATTCTAATTTGAATTAAATTCTTAAAAGACTTCCATCTTAATTAGTCTAGTGGTTAAATTTTATCGTTTACCTTATTTAAATTTTTTTGTCAATTTATTTCGTTGTTATGCACGTGACGCAAAATTAATTTAAAGTATCACAAAAAGAAAAGAAACCACTTGATCAGCATTTAATAAATCAAATTCTAAAAATTAATCTTTAAAAATTCCCCCAAAATCAGAAAATGGAGGAAAGATTCGAAAAAGATTTCATTTTAGAGGACTTTTTAGGATCTTTCTCATGATATAAATTTCATATCCCTCAAATTACTATTTTAAATGCAAAGTTAAAAAAAGTTACAAAACAGCTTGAAAGTTTTATTTAAAAATATCTAGGAATTTTTCAAAAATCTTTCTTAGTGCACTCCTACACTATAAAAAGAATCGCCATGCAAAATTTCAGTCCTTTAGGTCCAGCGGTTTGGTCTGTGCGTTGTCAGTCAGTCAGTCAGACAGACAGTTACAGAAATGTTATACAGGGTAAGTCAAAATGAATGCCCCAATTTCATAGATGTACTACGCAAAATGTAATCAATGCATTCATTCAAAATATACATACTTGCAGAGTTAATATACAAAAGTGAACGAATAGTACGTAGTTTGCAATGTTATATTCGCCAATAGATGGCCGTAAGCCCAATCATTTCTGTGAAGAGAAATCAGGCCGATGCTACAATACGCGTTGGTAAAATGGCGAAGCAAAAGCAAACAGCGTTTTGAGTGCTTGAGTTTCATGTTAACAAGTCTATTGTTACTGTTTATCGCAAGTTCCGAACAAAATACGGACAGACAGCGCCGGATCGTAAGGTCCCTTGTTGGTATTCAAAATTTTAAGAGACAGACATCGATAGAGACACATCGACACAGACATGCTGCACAAAGTTTGGCAAGAATTACATTTCAGAGTTGATATATGCCGTTTAACAAAAGGACCGTATATCGAACATTTGTGAGGAGTACATTCAAAACTTTTGTATATTACCTCTGCATGTATGTATATTTTGAATGAATACATTGATTACATTTTGCGTAGTAAACCTCTGAAATTGGGGCATTCATTTTGACTTACCCCGTATGTTATATATACCCCGTTTATTATACACTCAAGAGCCAAAACATTATGACCACCTGTCAATAATGAGTTGGCCCACCTTTGGCGCGCAACATAGCTTCAACCCGCCTTGGCATGGATGCCACAAGTCCTTGGTAGATGGCCGGAGACAGATTGTACCAGATGTTTAAGCAACGGTCACGCAAATCCGAGATATTGCGAATTGATGGTCTTTGAACTCTGAGCTGCCGTCCCATGACATCCCAAATGTGTTCTATCGGATTGAGATCCGGTGAGTTAGGCGGCCAGGACATTAACTGGAATTCAGCATCATGTTCCTGGAACCACTCCAACACAATTTTAGCCTTGTGACACGGGGCGTTGTCCTGTTGGAACATTCCATTTCCAGCTGGAAAAACAGAGGCCTTGTAAGGGTGCAACTGGTTCGCAATTATGTTCAGATACCCTGTAGCATTCATGGTCTGCTCTACCACAACCACGGGTCCCACAGACGCCCAAGAGAACGTCCCCCAAAGCATAATACTGCCACCACCGGCCTGTGTATGACCTACTGTACATTGAGGGAGCAACAGTTCGCCTGGAAGACGGCGTCTCCTGACACGGCCGTCGGCGTGATGAATGACAAACAGTGATTCATCTGACCAGGCAACTCTCTCCCACTGATCCATGGACCAGTCGCGATGTTCCCGGGCCCAGCGCAGGCGCAGTTGGCGATGACGCTTGGTCAGCAAAGGCACACGAGTGGGACGTTTGCTGCGTAGCCCCATATCCAACAGTGTCCGCTGAACAGTGTGCTGCGATACTATTCTACTTGGCCCTGCATTGTATTGGGCTGTCAGCTGAGCCACTGTCTGGCTCCGGTTTTGCTTCACCATGCGAGACAGTCTCCGACGACCTTTTTCTTTGATAGCGTGTGGACGTCCAACACCCTGTCGTCTACTGCAGGTTTCACCGTCATTCATCCACTTTGCATAAGTACTAACAACTGTAGGTCGCGAACAACCCACGAGTCGTGCAGTTTCGGAAATACTTGTTCCGAGCCTTCGAGCCATTACAATCTGCCCTCTATCAAAGTCGCTTAGATCCGCAGCCTTTCCCATCACACACAGAAGTAAGTGAAAGAATGATTCTTCAGACTCTCCAGCAGCAGTTAAATACCACTTTCACCTGATCACGTGCCTACCACGTCATCCAGGCGAATTCATTGCAAAATGTAGGGGTGATCATAATGTTTTGGCTCTTGAGTGTGTATATATATATATATATATATATATATATATAATAATAAAGATCAATATCATAGCTTAAACAGACTCCCAAAGTCTTACTAAAATGAATGTAATACAAAGATTTTCGAAAATTTTACATTTAGTATAATTTTAATGTGTTAAATGTATAGTAAATAAAAAAGCTGAAAAATCTATTGCCAGTTACCCCAACTTACCTTTGTATATTAGGCACTCCAACTTTTCATGATCAATTGGAGGGACATACAGGTGGCGCATTTTACCATAATTCGGAAATTCTCGTCTGTGTACGTCCCTTCTCCCACAGGTCATTTCATTTTCTCAAGGTACAGTATATAAAAAGACTGATTTATGAGTATGTAAAATCTGGAACTTGAACACGTGGCTACACAGAGCCTGAAATTAAATTCGTAGAAAAAAAAGTGAACTACAGTATTTACTATTTTTATCTTCTTTATCCCATAACCTTTTCCTTACGAGGTGGGATAGTATGTATCCAAAGAATGAATATATATACAGTGGCCAAATTACTATGACCACCCCCTCAATACAATATTGGACCACGTTTTGCCCTTAATACTGCAGGAATTCTTCTTGGCATGGATTCTATGAGATGTTGGTAGGAGATATGAGGAATTTGGGACCATATCCGATAAACTGCGCTTTCCAATTCCTTAAGATTTGATGGTACTGGATCCAGCTGCCTGATGCCTCGTTTTATCTCATCCCACAAATTCTCAATTGGATTGAGATCTGGTGACTGTGCGGGCCAACGAAGCAAGGTAACTTCTCCGTCATGCTCTTCGAACCATCTGAGGACAATGTCCTGCTGGAAGTATCCATCCCCTGCAGAATACACCATTAACATAACAGGATGTACTTGATCTGCGATAACACTTAAATACCCTTGGGCATTCAGACGTTATTTCACAGGCATCAAAGGGCCTATACAATGCCAAGGAAACATCCCCCAAACCATAATATTGACTCCACCTGTTTGAAGTGTTGTGGCAATGCAGTTGGGGTGTATGCTTTCGTGCTGTTTTCTCCATATTCGCAACCTGCCATCGGCATCGTGTAGTTGAAAACGTGATTCGCCGGACCACGTGATCCTTTTCCAGTCATCTAGTGTCCAATCTTTGTGCTCCTTTGCGAACTGGAGACGTCTGCTCTTGTTCAAGGCAGACAGTAGAGGCTTTCGAACAGGTCGTCGGCTTCCATGGCCTATACGGTGTAATGTGCGGTGAACAGTTCATTCAAAGACGTACATAGTTGTTCTTTGATTAAGATTCCCCGCTATTTGACGTACTGTTGCTCTTCTGTTGGACTGGATAACTCTGGCAAGTCTCCTTTCAGATCGAGCATTCAGTAGCCTGTGACGACCACAAGCCTGACGTTGAGACCCGGTTTTCTGCCTGGTAGTCCGCTCTCTGTAAACATTAATAACTGCTACTTTCGAACACTTCCCAAGTGCAGCCGTTTTGCTGATACTGCTACCGACGCTTCGAGTGCCTACAATCATCCCGCGTTCAAACTCACATAAATCACGTATTTTTTCCCATTCCTTCACAAGCAACACAGTGCAATGGATGGTTCACTTGTCCTGCATTCCTTTTTTATTGATATCTCGCTCTCGCTCTCTAGCGGCAACACTGTGACGCAATAGCTCATTTGCATAAAACTGTCAGGTGGTCATAATAAAGTGGCCGCTCAGTGTATATATATATATATATATATATATATATATACACTCAAGAGCCAAAACATTATGACCACCCCTACATTTTGCAATGAATTCGCCTGGATGACGTGAAAGGCACGTGATCAGGTGGAAGTGGTATTTAACTGCTGCTGGAGAGTCTGAAGAATCATTCTTTCACTTACTTCTGTGTGTGAAAGGCTGCGGATCTAAGCGACTTTGATAGAGGGCAGATTGTAATGGCTGGAAGGCTCGGAACAAGTATTTCCGAAACTGCACGACTCGTGGGTTGTTCGCGACCTACAGTTGTTAGTACTTATGCAAAGTGGATGAATGACGGTGAAACCTGCAGTAGACGACAGGGTGTTGGACGTCCACACGCTATCAAAGAAAAAGGTCGTCGGAGACTGTCTCGCATGGTGAAGCAAAACCGGAGCCAGACAGTGGCTCAGCTGACAGCCCAATACAATGCAGGGCCAAGTAGAATAGTATCGCAGCACACTGTTCAGCGGACACTGTTGGATATGGGGCTACGCAGCAAACGTCCCACTCGTGTGCCTTTGCTGACCAAGCGTCATCGCCAACTGCGCCTGCGCTGGGCCCGGGAACATCGCGACTGGTCCATGGATCAGTGGGAGAGAGTTGCCTGGTCAGATGAATCACTGTTTGTCATTCATCACGCCAACGGCCGTGTCAGGAGACGCCGTCTTCCAGGCGAACTGTTGCTCCCTCAACGTACAGTAGGTCATACACAGGCCGGTGGTGGCGGTATTATGCTTTGGGGGACGTTCTCTTGGGCGTCTGTGGGACCCGTGGTTGTGGTAGAGCAGACCATGAATGCTACAGGGTATCTGAACATAATTGCGAACCAGTTGCACCCTTACAAGGCCTCTGTTTTTCCAGCTGGAAATGGAATGTTCCAACAGGACAACGCCCCGTGTCACAAGGCTAAAATTGTGTTGGAGTGGTTCCAGGAACATGATGCTGAATTCCAGTTAATGTCCTGGCCGCCTAACTCACCGGATCTCAATCCGATAGAACACATTTGGGATGTCATGGGACGGCAGCTCAGAGTTCAAAGACCACCAATTCGCAGTATCTCGGATTTGCGTGACCGTTGCTTAAACATTTGGTACAATCTGTCTCCGGCCATCTACTAAGGACTTGTGGCATCCATGCCAAGGCGGGTTGAAGCTGTGTTGCGCGCCAAATGTGGGCCAACTCGTTATTGACAGGTGGTCATAATGTTTTGGCTCTTGAGTGTATATATATATATATATATATATATATATATATATATATATGTGTGTGTGTGTGTGTGTGTGTGTGTGTGTGTGTCTGTGTGTGTGTATGTGTGTGTGTGTAAGACATAGTTGAAAGAGAAAAACCAGTTTGAGCATTAAAACTACTTGCAGCCAGGAACTAAAAACATGAAAAGATAAGAATGAAAGAGGTTTTTGACAGCATCTCTTCATCAGCGGTGTCGATACTGTCTAAAAACCAATGGATTGTTTCTGGTAAGTATAAAATAAACAATGAACATACTTAGACACCGTACAATCCATGAGAAACTGTAGAATTGACTAGTTACTTATCCATAGAACACCAAGCCTGGCGCTAGACAGAGTGGAAGTTAAGAATAGGTAACCGCAAGTTGACTGACGTCACAAAACTTGCAACCAAGGAGCTAATGGAAACACAGTAACTGACCTACTATGGAGACTGTGTTTTAGGACAATTACACCTTAATTAATTTAGTTTTTTATTATTATTACTAAGAATAATTTATTATTATTTTTATTTTTATTTTATTTTAACTTAAAGTATTAATTTTATTTATTTATTTTATTTTTAGTCGCTATTTACCCTAATTATACTTGTTATTATGATTTACTTATTAATTGCAACAGAACAAACTATTCATTAAATCTAAAACTCCCAATTATGTGCTTGGAAAGACTATCGGGGTAATAATTACGTGTTAGAACAGCTATCAAGTCTAAAATATGCTTATTCCTATTGTCTTTAGAATAAAGCCTATTAATACGTACTAACTGATTTACAATAATATTATTAAAAACAGATTTATGTAAACAGGTTAGGAAATTTTGAAACTTAACAATATTATAATCATAGTCTCATCTTTTGTCGTATAAGTCAAAAGTAAAATTGCTATGAGAATTTAATTTAATGTTAATATCTAAAAAGTTTACATTAATATTATTTTGGCTACTTTTTATTAATTCCAGATTAGGAGGGTAAAAATTTAAGTCTATATGATTATTACTTTTATTAATTACTATTATATCATCTATATATCTAAATATATAGTAATTGCTATTATCTATATTATTAATTTCAAAATAATGTAAGTATAAATTGGCTAACATACTTGAAGCATTTCCACCTTGTGGTACACCTTTGGTCTGTAAGTATATACTATTATTATGTACTATATAATTATGTTTAGTTACAAAATCTAGGAGCCTATTGATACGAGTAAGATTGATTTCGTTGCTTAAGTATTGAATATTATTTTGTATTAACTTTATAATTATTCTATTTAAATCATTTATATTGATATTATAGAATAAATCTTTAAAATAAGTTACTATTGTTTTACAATTATCTAATGTTTGTAGTTTTCTAATAAGACTAAAGCTATTATCAATTATACCACAAACACCAGAAGTTATTGTTTTATAGATTAATTTAAGGTAATTTAATAATATTACACTTGCTTTAGTAGCATAAGTGTTGTGTCCGCAGGTTACTGCTTTAAAAGCAATAGGTGTTTTACGAAATTTAGGAACTAAAGTAATATATGGAAAGAGATAGTTGTTTGATGTTATACCTAGAAGTTTATATTTTGCAATAATTTTCTTTATAATAATACATGTAGTTTCTTTTAAAGGCTGAAAAAGATCACTTTTGTCTAGCTGTTTTTTTAAGCAAATGGCAAAATATTTTTTACAAATAATTGCATAATTATTGGCTGCTTTATCTACATAAGTGATTATAAATTATTCTTGCAATTTTTTTATAGCTTCTTTTAAGTGTTTATATGAATTATTAAAGAAATTACTATAATTAGGTAGTTTAGAATGTACTATCTTAAGTAAATTAATTTTTCGTTGATTGAAGGCTTCTGTAGGTATAGAATAATTAATAGCTATTTTTTAGATAAATTTATCTAAATCAGCATTTAAGAAACTTATAATTTTCTTATTATTATAAGTACTAGGTAATCTATATTTATTTCCCAAATTCATCAACTCACGCAGTGTTAAATTATCAACTAGTTCCAAATTGCCTGTTATTACATGACCATGTGCCGTGTCAACATAACTATTGTGTTTGGGCAGATGACATACACAATTTAAATTTATAGATTGAGTAAAATTTTTTTATACCTGATTATAGTTAAATATACGTCTAACCATAGGCAGTGTATATTTAAAGGCACGTTCAACATTTATTTCATTTACAGGAAACATATCATGAAGTTTATCAAAAATACTATTGAAGTTTATGTTATATATGTATATATATATATATATATATATATATATATATATATATATATATATATATATATATATGACAGGCAGCGTGTTTTGCTCCTGTGTAAATTCGATTTGATGCAGTCAATACGTATATTAAAATAAACGGGCGAGTGGTGAGGCCATTAAGGAAGTAATCTAATTCGTGATAAATCCAGCTTTATTGAACTTCATAAGTTGACCACTCTCCAGGTTGATTACCGCGCTTCGCCATTTTGATAATTTATTCGGCACGCAGCCGGGAGCTTCCGCTCTCAACGAAATTCGCCTCCAATCTGGCGCGAAAAACCCAATTCCCTCCAAGCGCCTGCTGTAAGCGCATGTGCAGACCTCAACCTTTGGTCATCTGGTCTTTTAAAATCGCTGATCTTGTAATTTTGACTTCTCACCCAACCTTTACATTTCTAAAAATAAATCTTCTAGCCTAGAATTATTCGCTTTGCGCTCAAGTCGCCTCTAAAAGATGATTTTCCCCACAACAAAATACGCGCGCTTTGTAAATGAAATATTAGATTCTTATTATTTTAAGCCCCCTTTCCCCGTACTTCTCAACTATATTTTGACAGTTCAGTTATGTTTTGATATATATATATATATATATATATATATATATATATATATGTGTGTGTGTATGTGTGTGTGTGTGTGTATGTATGTATATATATATATATATATATATATATATATATATATATATATATATATACACTGAAGTGCCACTGAATTAGGGATACCTACCTAGTAACGAGTTGGGCCTCCTCTGGCCTTGATAACGGCTGCCACACGACGAGGCATAGATTCAACAAGTTTCTGGAAACGTTCCACGGGAATGGCTTGCCAAATATTGGCTAAAGCTGTCCATAATTCAGTAATCAAAGACGCTCAATAGGATTTAAGTCTGGGCTTCTAGGTGGCCAATTCATGACAGAGAAGTCAGAGGAATGCTCATCCAACCAGCCAGTAGCCAACCGGGACTTGTGAGAGGTACAGTTGTCTTGCTGGAAAACTCCATTATCGTGCGGATAACAGAACAGCATAAACGGATGGAGGTGATCACCCAGCAACTCTACGTACCGAATTGCATTGAGGGAGGTTGGTACACGCACCAAAGATCCCAAACTGTGCCAAGAAAAAACACCCCAGACCATGATTGAGCCACCATGCCCTTGTACAGTTCCAGCCAGGCATGCAGGATCCATGGCTTCATGAGCCTGACGCCATATTCTCAGCCTCCCGTCGGCGTTAAGTAGTCGGAATCGAGACTCATCACTCCATGCTACTCGTTTCCAGTCCTCTACACTCCAGTCTCTGTGCTCTCTTGCCCAGGCAAGACGTGCAGCCCGATGGCGAGTATAGAGCAATGGTACTCTCGTAGGTCGAACGCTCCCGAGACCTATACGGTGAAGCGAGCGTTGCACAGTCCGTTTATTGACTGTACGACTGGCACCGTCATTAAACTGGGTGGTAATTTGAGCTAATGTTTGTCTTCGCTGGCTACGCCTTCGTTTGTCTACGCCTGAGCCGTCTCTCACCACGCACTGTCAAGGCTAATTGTCCTTTGCAGTTTGCCCGATCGCTAGTTTTTTTTCCACCATCCATGTATTCTTGGTATACTCTTGACACTGTCGACCTTGAAAATCCTAGCTGTCTGACGATTTCGGAAATTGAATGGCCCATGCGTCGCGCACCTACGATTTGTCCGCGATCGAAGGCGTCTAAATCAGGCAGTTACCAATACTGGCAATTCCAACAACTAATTCAGAACAACCACAGTACGCGCTATATATGCAGTTACCACAGCGCCCTCACTTGCGCATACATGATGCGCAGCGCTACACAATTTGCATAGGCTTTGCTATCCCTAATTCAGTGGCACTTCAGTGTATATTGTATATATTTTTAAATGCAGGTGGGCCCAGTTCCCCAGTTAAATGGGGTAAATGGACCACCCAGGTCTATTTCTCATAAGAAACAACAGAATCTGTGACTGAGTAACTGTGTCCAATGCTTGTATATCTAGAAAAAGGAAAAAAAATCTACCCCCATTTAAAAATAATTTTTCAAAGCAATTACCAATGTTGTAAGATAGATTGTTGCGAACACCGGAATGAAAATGACACACAGAGTGGAATTCCCACCTAATATGTAAAGAAAAAAATCTGGGATGGGATGGCACAGTTACCCCATGGGTCCAGTTACACCAACTTATCTTATCTATTACTGTTATTCTGTTTTTAATTTAAAAAAAAGTCTACTGCATGAGCGGAAAAGATTATTAAACAAGTCATTATTGACAACGGTGCTTATGGCCACGTTATAGACATCATTTACCCTTAGTAACAGTAGTGTCCTTTCACGTAGCCTTGAAGTGTGCTGTATCTTGATTTATTTTGCGCATTTGTAAGCATGATGTGTCATACAATACCAAAAATCCTTAAAAAAAACTTTTAAAAAATTTAATGTGTCCATAATCGGTTTAGATACGAAAGAATTCAGTGGCACTTGTCGGGATTCGAACCGAGCACCCTTGGTATCGAATTCCAACGCGCTAACCACTTGGATGCGCGATTTGACGACCTTGAAGATGAGCAAATTTGCTTACAAACAATAGAAATTAGACGATACAAATTTCAGTCAAAAAATTTCTGTAATAATGTACGTGTATAATGGAATTTTCGATGGTCTTATTTCAGCATTGTTTCGAAGGGAAACACAGATTTCAACAAGATTTTTAAACCTTTTCCATTTGTGTTTTGGAATGAACTGTTTCGACAATATAAATGAATATCTTTAAAAGCAAATCAATTAAAAAAGAATAGAAATAAAATATTGTGTTTCAGGAACAAACAGCTTCTTTATATCCACAATAATTATTGTTAAGAAGTTGCGTGGGTCGAGGTAGCCTTGTGGTAGCGCGTCGGCTTTTGGTGCTGAGGGTTCTCGAATCCAATCCCGACACACGCCATTAACCCTTTGAGGTGTGCCGTTTGCACAGTTCAAATGCCTAACTCTAGACTTTTTTCCTTTGTATTCAATGTATTACAGTTAAATGAGCAGAAGAATGGTTAGTACTGTCATCTGTTATCAGTTTAAAGAAGTAAAAACATTTTGAAATCTTTAATTGGAAAATTTTTAAGATTATTTATGTTTAAAAAATAGGGGAGGGGGGAGAATTTGCAGGTTGTTGCCCCTGAAAGGGTTAAATTCCTCCGTGTCTAGGCCGGGTATGGGTATGTTAAATCTGTAGACCGGCAAGTCCTTCTATGAGGTCAGAGAGGGTGGGAAAGGATGCTACCCCCCTGATGTCGCCCCTGAGGGTACTTGCTCGAAACTGAGGTGGCAACTGGTTATTACGGACTCCGACCAGCTACGGACTTCGTCCAGCTATCGAATACCTTGCCACTGGAATCACAGTTCACTTGAATTTAAATTTTTTTTCACTTTTAATTGCCAAAAAATCCCCCAAAAATCAGTACATCTTCAAATGATCTATTTATGATTAAAAAGTTTGAATTAAAAGTATGAAAGATAGAAAAAGAATAAATAATTACAAGAGAAAAAGATTTTTTATATACCATGTTTTTAAATTTTCTGTTGAATCATATAAACTTGACAATTCTATGTATTAATAAATACTTTTTTAAAACTTTTTTGATGAATTATCGCATCAACTTGAAATAAAATGAAGTTAACTGGAAGTTAACTTGCGTTTAACTTTTCGTACCCGTCCCGGCCGATGGATGGCTGCACCAGTCTACAAAACAAAATTAACTGAAAATAACTGAAAATTAATTTAATTCTGCTTGAAGGTGGCTAAAAGTATTAAAATAATGCATTGTCATCGTGTTCTGAGCTATTCTAAAAGTTTCAAATGTCTAGCTAGTCGGGAAGTTAGTTAAAAATCGATTGCAAGATTTGAACTGGACAAACACACAAACAAACAAGAAAGGGAGTTAATAAAAACATTTAAAAAATTAGACACACGATGAAACATTTCTTTTCCGTGGTTCATTTTTAATGTGACAATCACGCCGTGAAAGAATCACGCTTGTTTACATCGTCAAAGATGGATGATCAAAACAGGAGACGCCTCATTAGAATCCAAATAACTCTAAAACTATTGAAGTAACAGATTAAGTGTACGTGGAAAAAAAATTCATCAGCTTTTAAAGCTCTTTCTAAATATGTAAAATTTATGTACTTTCTTGAAAAAAATACATCGATTTTAACTTTTAAAACATGGCGGATTACGTTTTGTACGACCAATAGTGATTGGTGGAGTGTGCATTTAGAATTGAAATATCTTTAAAACTATTAAAGTAACATAATAAATGTACGCAGAAAAAATTATCAGTTTTTAAAGCTCTTTTCAAATATGTAACATTTATATACTTTCATGAAAAAAACATTGATTTCGACATTTTCAAACATGGCCGAATTTCATAACGGCTGCCATACCGGAAACGGTCTACCCGGAATTGTTCGGCCGACCGACCAACAAATATTTTCTTTTATTTATATAGATGAAAGTATTCATTTTCATTTTTTATACATTACAAAAACAAAGTTCTGTGTGGGGAGGTCTCACGCGTTAGAAGTGAAACTTCTTATACTTGTAGTAAACTATGAAGCCGCGAGATATATACATTTCTGTATGACGGTGTTATCATATCCATGTCAGTCACGTGATCAATTCTTACTTGGCGCGATGGCTTTGAATATTGATGGAAATAAACTGTAGGCCCTTCGTCCTTCAGTCGAATGACCTACCCCGTTAGGAATAAAAAGAAATTGAAGCATTTTATGAAACTGAACTTACCAACTTCACAGTTGTTTCCAATGAATCCTGAAGGGCAAACGCATATTCCCAGAAGGTCGTGGCAAATGCCCCCGTTGTAACAAGGAGGACATTGTTGGTCACAGTGTTCACCAAACAAATTCTTCTTGCACTCTATGTATACATATATAAATATAACATTATCAAGTAACGTCTGTGCGTATATTACGTACTAAATTTTAAAATCATCATACATTAGTCATGAAATGGGTGCAATAGATTCACTTCTTTTATATTGTTCTATATTTAACTCGGACGCGCCATAAAGATACTCAAGTCAGAAAAAAGCCTAGAATGCAGGGTGTCTGGGCTAAAAGTATCCAAATGTTATGGCTTATTTTTAAGGAACTATCCATTACAATTTTAAAAAAACATACTTAAATAGAAAGAACATCTCACCAAGTTTTAATGTCAAAAGATATTTGCCAGTTTGAGGTACGAAAGTTCCCGTTTAATCCAATAAGTTTAGTACTCACCAGACTTAAGAGAGTCAGGTAGAAAAAAAATGTAATTGTACATTTAGCTGACATTAACAACTGAAGGTTTTAAAAAGCGATAAGGTAGGTGTCCCAAATATCGCCTACTCTAACTTCTTTTCGTCATTTCATCCACTTTTTAGTTTCTGATTAGGCTGGAAACTCAAAAAACATCCCTAAGAACTATTTCCTTTGGTATCCTGAGATCAACCAGCTCCAAAACCAGTGCCAGTTTAAGTTACGTAGCTAAATTGGAAAAATTGAAATTTCCAGTGAACTCCAGAGCGGTTCCTAATATCGCCTACCTCTGTTCCTCTTATCGCCTACCAGGCGAAATTAAGAGCACCTGTTAAAAGGCGTTGCTAGCAAAGTCTCTGTTTAATGCACTTTCAAATGGTATAAGCAAAATTAGAATTTGGATGCACCTACCTGGTCATTCACTGGATTCTGATTCTTTGGAGCTAAAGTTTACGAAGACAACAGCCAAAACAACTTCAGACGTCCTATAGTTTCTGTTGTCAGTGATAAGAGCGTTGTCGCTAGCACCGCTGTTAGTACAAACCCAGAACTAAGAAGTTACTGCATTTTCTCATACATAGTGCGAATCATACTTTAGAAACACGAGTACGCGATATTAAGCACAGGGGCGATATTTCGGACACTTACCCTAATGTAAAGACAAGGAATTACTTTTAATCGATGACCTTTTTTTCGAACTTTTAGTAATACCAGTATTTGCAACTTTCAACCTTTATAATTATTTAATTTTTTAAAAACGTAAGAAAGAGATAAGAAGTCTTAGTGTATGCATGTATTTTCAGTGTATACGTATGTGCACGCATATGTACACAGAAGGAACATGTATTGGTAGATTCTACGATGATTTTGTAACTTTTCTAATAGGGTTTAGGGCGGAGAATCCGTTATTTAATTACGATATTTTTATTAAAAACAGCGTTTGGATTAGAAACGTCACTTCGCTTATGATGACCATCGCCTTGTAAACATCAAATGCTGAAAACCCATTCTTTGAAAATAAAAATTATTTCGACACAAATTAAGTAATTTAGAAATCGAAGAAAATTGACAACATTTCTAACCAGGGGCTTTCTCCCGGTGGATCATTCAATATCATTCCAGTTTCAGCACATTAAGATATATGGTAATTAAATTTATAAAGTTAGATAAAATGCGAGAATTTTCGATATATACACAGATAAAACATAACTATTTATAAAGGGGTTATTTTATAAAGAAAGATCAATTGAATGAATCAGTGGATATCTATACGATTTCTTTGGTTTAGCAGTATTTTGTTACAGATTTTTCTGTTTATGGTTCGAGTAAAAAAAACCTTTCTTTTAATTTAAACACATAAATTTTTCATTTTTCATTAACTTTTAGCTTACGGGGACCATTTTCCGATTTGCTCTTTAGAATGGGAAATTTCATACCACCTTTTTAAGAACATCCATTAAGGAGGTTATATATATATATATATATATATATATATATATATATATATATATATATATATATATATATATATATATATATATATATATATATATATATATATATATATATACCAGTATAGTCAATAAGTTCCGGGACTATCCTCCCCCCTCATGCCCGGTGTGTGGGGGAATCAAAATAACGATGTGGTTTGCAAGTCTGGTTATCTGCGTACGCGTGAGACGTCACATGACGCTTTGCACAACTGCTAAGGCGCGCAGCTCACCATTTGGCTGCAGACTGTCAGTCTATGATGTCGATGTAGCAAAATGTCCTTTTTGGAGCAACGTTCCAACATTAAATTCTGCTACAAATTAGGAAAAGCCACTGCAGAAACGTTACGGTTACTGCAAAAAGCGTATCGAGACGAAGCTATGTGCAGATCGAAAGTTTTCAAATGGTACAGCTTGTTTAAAAATGGGAGAGATGCTGCTGCAGATGATCCGCGAAGTGGGTAGCCAGTGACCCCACAAACGGAGGCGAACATCCAACGAGCAAGAGCAGTAGTTGTTTGGTTGGTTGAAGTTTATTGGCGCAAGGTCCACAAAGGACAAGCTGCGCCAAACACAAGGTAACATCGTCAACAAATGGTATGTACAGGTTCTTCGTCGTCTCCGGGAGGCAATCCGTGGTAAACGTCCACACGTTTGGAAATCCAACATGTGGATGTTGTTACATGACAATGTCCCGGCGCACCGATCCCTGATGGTGCAACAAGCCCTTGCTAAACACGGCACCACAGTTCTGCCACATCCCCGTATTCCCCAGACCTCGCTCCTTGCGATTTCTACCTGTTCCCGAAACTAAAAGATCGCATCAAGGACAAGCGGTTTGCAAATGCCGAAGAAGAGATGGCAACAGCGACAACCGCTTTACGACAGCTCTCACGCAACGGTTTCCAGGACTGTTTCCAGAAGTTGTATCAACGCTGGCAGAAGTGTATAGTTGCGGAAGGACATTATTTTGAAGGTGATTGTGTTCAGAAGACTTTGTAAGTGTATTCGTTGTTGTAGTAAATAAAGTCCCCGAATTTATTGACTGTACGAGTATATATATATATATATATTCATTCTCGAACCCGTATTCTTGGGATACAAGCTATCCCACCCCGTAAGGAAAAGGTTAATGATACAATACGTTTTATATTTAAACAGATTTTATGTTTAATCATTTTGCTTTTCTACAACAGACACCTTTCTTTTGACATGTTTGTCAACACCCCCCCCCCCCAAAAAAAAAAAAAAGACAGAGAGAGAGAGCAAACAAATTACTTCTGACTATGAGCCTCAGGAGAGCCGAAGGTGTCTCACCCCTTTTTCCATCGTAGTAACCTTCATAGGTTCCGGCATCAGATAGTTCAACACTCCGAATTTCCACTCCCTCTTTACCATTCCAGGATGGTACATCCACTCCATTGTGTTTCCATCTAATCGAATGTTCCTTATTAAAATTTACTTTGAGTTCTACAGTGTCCCCAATGTTTGCAACTTTGAATGGATCTAAAAAATATAAATCACCTGGGGAAAAAATGAACACTCAAAATGTAAAGAATATCAATTTAA